>SNQJ01S0014642.1:246641-259233 GCA_010110895.2 Picea sitchensis
TATATATAATGTGCTATTTCAGAAAATTATATTGAAACTTTGAAAGAAAGCATTTAAGTTTTAACATTATGATTCAGAATACAGATTCATGAATAAATGAGTAAGAACATTTAAATGAGAAAGATAAAAGATATTGGACAAGTGATACATAATGCAAGCAGTAATATCCAAAAATAACCTTTATTATTTATAAATGAGGCTATATATCCAAAATTAGCCTTTATATATGAACCTTGAAGCTACGATGCTACATGTATGAACTATGAACAGTGAACATAAAAATAAAACATGAGCTAAGCTATTAAAGCCTAATAGTCATCATCCTCATCATATTCATCATGGAAAATAGAATATGATGCACATTCAACAGTGGATTGGTAGAAGTATTTCCACTTCTAGGTTCCTCAAGATTCAGTGCAGCAAGAGAGATGTCCAAGTCAGGGCATTCTGGATCCACATCCCATTCTTTAGAAAGTCCACTACTTATTTTGGACTCCTATGAAATGCAAGGCAAAGGTTGGAATGCACATAAACAAGATTCTCAGCCGAGCAAACCAAACCAGTTGCGCTTCACTGAATGAATAAAACCATAGGTGCTCCAATTTTGTTATGTTGATGAAGAGCTTGCCACTAGTGAAAGAATATGAATGGCAAGGCTTTGCAGATGTACACCATTTGCTCCATGACGAATCCACCATCTAACTAGACTCATGGTGCTCCTCTCATCCAAAGTTGATATGTTTGAATATTCATCCAAACCAGCAGTAAAACCACTAAATTCTTCCTTCACCTCCCTATGTAGATGAGCTGGAAATATTCTCATAGAAAACACTAAATAACTATTGGGTATGTGTTATATTTTTTGCATGATTATCCCCATGCGTTGTATGTTGTGTTGGGAGAAAAGGGGGCCTGTTGGGTCCTCCCTGCTTGGGGGTTCGGGAGCATAGCCCCTGAAAAAAAAATTGGGCTGTTTTTGGTTCAGTTTTTTGTCTCATTAAATTATTATTAAAACCTAACTAATAAAAATTATTTTTTAAGCATTAAAAAAAAAATTGTGGGTCCCAAGACAAAAGGTGTTTTTTAAAGCACGCTGTACGGACTGAAACACACTGTACAGATACTGAAACGAGCTTGAAACACATTTCGTACGGTTTGAAGTGTGTTTCCACATTTCGGTATGGAACAGAAACGAGCCTGGTTGGGGGGCATGTTTCCTGCAACATAGCTATTTTGTAAACAATATATGATAGTTTAAATTTGAACTTTGAACTGTTGACTGTATATTACAACTCTTTGGTCATGAATATCATGCTCTATTCCATTTCATGGTTCATGTTATCTGTTACAGTTTGTTGATGACAAATTTTATTTGTTGAAACTTAAAGGTTGATGTTATGGTAGATCATTTGATGGCAATGCTATAACTGCTAGATTATTAATGTTACGTGTGTACTAAATGATAACTGCTTTAATGATCATCATTAATTTAGTAATTAAATCTATGTTTTCATATTTTCTGCAACTAATTCGACATTCTGCATGCTTTTTTTGAATATGTATGCATCAAATTATATTAAAATATATATTATATAAAAAATACTCCCGGAAGCATTTGAAAATTCACACACATGCTCCCACTCCCAACAGCATAAGTCTAGAAGGCCTACCATAAATAATTTTAATGCAAGGGGACTAAAAGGGGAAAAAATCAGAACAATAGGCACTTCAAGTACAGCTACTACACCTACAATAATGGATAAATCTGCTCAGACAGTGAGAGAGAAAGATCTTCACTAATCTTTTCTTTATTAGATGCTTGCTCAATCAACTAGCCTGTTCTTCACTAAATGTTTTTTCTCAAAATTTCTCTGCCTCTTCAAAAAAAAACGATCCAGCCCATAAACTAGATATAGCTAACTTCAAAACACAACTTTCTGTTTATTAAAATCCGGATGCCAAAAATCTGATCTCTAATAACAGCTTCCAAAATTGTGCCTACTTTTACTCTACCACTAAGAATAGAGCCTATGCTCCTGCATCAATCTGTGTTGGCTCAAAAGATTTGAACATCCTGGTTCAGAGAGAAATGTTTAGACCTCTAAGGGAAGAACCCACAAAGTTTTCCTCCAGGTACAGAAAGTATTGATCTTTGATTGATTGCAAAGGTTCTATTCATGGAATTCTTCTAACAACACTGAAAGAAGTTTCTAGAGCACTTATTTGTCTGCAACTCTGGCTTGGCAATCCATATGGAAAATAATATTGACAAGCTGCAATCACATGAATGTAATTTCCTAAACCTTCCTTTGGGAAATCAAATATTTTGGAAGTGAAGGGCAACTTGCCCACCACTGGAAAAGCAACTTCCTTTATATTGTTGGTCTATACATATCTTGCCATAAACAAGGATGCCTATAATCTTCTATTCAACTAGCTGTTTTCTGGTATAAACTTATTTGCATCTATATCCATTTGTCTCAAAATAATTATCATCCTCCAATTTCCCATGTACTTGACCTTCATTATTCCTCTATAATCAGGTTCTTCGTAACCTTCTTGTTTCTGGATTGTATTCAGCACTTCCTTATTATTGGTACCTTCATCAACCACTTTACCGAGACACAAGCTCAAGATCCACCTTCAAAGTTGAATTGGCCAATATAAAAGTATTTTAGGTAACAAAACATTTTTGTGATCAGGGCCAGACTTTCAAATCATCCATTTTGTTTCAAAACATGATTATTCCTTAAGTGTTTGAAACACTACAGTTTTGACCAATTTGTATCTACTAAATCTCTTTATCCATCCATACTATTGTGAAAAAGAGTTATGTTCTGAAACTTAAGGTGCACAAAATGATCCTCCTATTTCAACCGTTATTCTAACCCAATCACTAAATATTGATTGTACATGCACATTGTTCACCAGGTACTTCTAAAAAGTAAATTATGCACTGCTATGAACTGATTAAATATTCTAAATGTTAAATAGATTGTCTTAAGAACTTGGGTTTGATGATTATTGTGACTGATATGCACTCACCTTCAAAAGAGCTTCAGCTTTACCCATCTCCCGGCCAACAAATTTGTTATAGCCAGCAGAAGCAGCACTCTGCCATGAACAACTGTTAGGAATCTGATTTCATTCTTCTTCAAGTAGTTCAATGACAAAAGGGAAAAGACAGATATCAGATATATATACCTGTCCTCCTATTGAAGGGACTTCTAAAAGAATTGTCTTCACCGCATGGGTGTCAAGTAACATCTACCAACAAATCCAATTGAAAAAGTACAATCAGTGAGCTTGTCGTATAGAACATACCAGAAACATTAAAATACTTGAGCAGAAAGATAACAAATCCCTCCATGCACTTCTTGTTGGTTGTCTCCTCTAGCATGGAGTTTGGCCCTAAGTGTCAATTGTAATAGTATTTTTTATGTCCTACAGCAATGAAATTAACAATAATTGACAAAAAAAAATTATTGAACAGCAAGTTTTCCTTTTTTCTTGGTGGATTAAGCATGCGAGTTTATATCTTCAGTTATGTTAAGAAGCTCATTCCATGCAATATCAATAATCTTTGAATACAGCAGTTCAATCATTTCAATCAAAAGCATAGATCACAAAAAGACACATAACAATGAAACACTAACATTAGGAATATGTAGCAGTGCAATGCATAGGACATACTTGTACAAGGCTTAAGGAGAAGATAGTGTTTTAGCTTCAAAAGGAAATTTGAAATCCATTTCCAACCAAATGATAAAAAATGGATCGCTAACCATGTTTTTCTCCTTTGTACTCTTCAATGGAGAAGGAAGAGCTGAGTTATGAGCATTCTGGGGCCATTAACGAGCAGGTCTTGAATTCCCTCTAAGGGTGTCAAAAACAAAAAATTGCCCATTTTGGGACTTAAAACGGTGTTTTTTGGGGTAAAAACTTTGACAAAGCAGCATGGCAGCTTTGAACCTTCGTGGGCTCGGAAAGAGCTTTCTAAAAGAAAAAGGAGCAACCCAATCGAAGTTCATATGCGTAAGTTATGCACCTGGTAAGGTTATTGGTTTCTATCCACCTCAGCGCCTCATTGAAGCCACACCACCAAGTAACATGTTTTTTTTCTAGAAGGTTCGATAAGAGAATCACAGACCCTAAACCTAACCCTAACTCTTTCCATTATATTCAATACTGAAAGGAGGAAAAGGAACACAGATCTCTAGCAGTCATTCTGTTACATAGCTTGAGCAGTGTAAGAGGAGAGAGAGATCACAGAGAAGAGAAAGAAAGGTGCCCTGTGGGAGACTATAGCAGACCATAGTGACCAATAGCCCCATAGTGAGTTCGGACTTCTTTGTATTTTGATTGTAACTATTTTATATTAAAGAAGAAGGGCACAGTGCTTCATTTTGCTGAGTTTTTCCCATACAGGTTTCTCCAGGGTAAACTAATCTGGTGTCGATTATTTCTGTAGTGTGTTACTTGTAGTTTATGGGTGGTGTGTTTATCTTTCTGTTAAAGTATAAAAGTAAAATCATTATGCAGAAGAGACTGACTGTATTGGCAGTAGTAGTTTAAGATCTGCTTTGACAAACTATCCTTTGGAATATCCAAGGTAGTTTACATATCATATGGTATCAGAGAGATTTTCTTCGGGTATAGGTTGCAGTATATGCTTACCAGATTTAGAAAGTCCAAGTCTGCTGGAGAACTATATCCCATAGATCCAGAGATCGAAACAAGGAAGGGGAAGAAGCAACTCCAAGTCTTGGCCTTAGCCATGGCGGATGAGCATGGAATTATACCAGGGGATGACTCCGATGAAAGATTTCCGAACTTGGAATTACAAGTCCCGGGCATTTCCAAGAGTATGATGATATTGATGAAAGCTCTTAAAAGCAAGTTCGGACCCTTCCGGTAGTAATTCAACTCTCATGAGAAACATGAAGAAAAGGAAGAAAATGAAGAACCAATGCTAGAAAAATGGAGCTATAATGTACCTAGGGAGGATAATTAACGTAATGTTAGGTACCTAGGGAGGTACCTAAAGAGGATAGATGTATTGTGGCCATAATCATGGAATACGGACCACTAAGTTGTTGGTGTGTGAACTCATTAATTAATGTAATTGGCCATACTTATTGAATAAGACCCACTAGGTAGTTGGTGGGTAATAAATATAATGACGAGGGGTAGTTGGCATAGGCCCCTAGGAATACTCATTAGAGACTATCTATACACATGCATATCATTGCATTGGATATGTTGGAGATTGTATTGTAACAAGTATGGCTTGTGGAGTGATTCCTTTCATAAAGAATAATTGATGGTGTTACTCTACCTCAAGTGTTTTCTCTACAATCTTGGTGTTTATTTTTGTGTGGTCCATTTTATTTCTCTGAAGTTTATGGGTTTTATCTTTCATCTACTACAGATCTCTAGTAGAAGCCAAAGTGGATATCAAGCCCTAGGTGGTGAAGTTGATGCTATTAAATTAAATCATTGGTTGTAGTAGTTAGAAGTCTATTTTATTATGCTGAACATAGGAGAAGAGCAGAAGAGAGTGTTTGTCAAAATGAAGTTAGAGGGTCATGCCAAAACTTGGTGGGAAAGCTACACTGAGATACTTATGCTATAACTAAGTGAGAGGTTTTATGAATGTTGATGTTTGGACAACATCAGGAATACATTCTTCTAGATTAATAATTAATAATATAATTATTTATTATTAAATAATATATATATATATATATATATATATATATATATATATAATAAGTAATAATAATAATAATAAGTAGTTATTTATTATCCAAGGGATGCATCCTTTCATGGATGGTCACCATATGTTCTCTATATATGGAACACTCATCATTGTAATGAAATATCGATCAGATATCATCTAATATATTAAAATCAACATGGTATCAGAGTACATTGCATTGAGTGTGGAAGTTTGCGAAGCAGTGTGGCTTCGCAAGCTCCTTGTAGATTTATTTGGACATGTTTTGGATTCCACCGCTATTCATTATGATAACCAAAGCTATGTGAAGCTCTCAGAGAATCCAATATTTCATGACAAATCAAAACACATTGAGATCAAGTACCATTACATCCGAGACATGGTGCAGAGGAAGGCAGTACTGGTGCAGTACCTTCCTACAAATGAGCACGTTGTTGATGTTCTTACCAAACCAGGATGAAGTTCGAGTACTTCCGTGACAAACTTGGTGTGGCAGAGAATGCCTCCCTCGCTGAGAGGGAGTGTTGATATTTCCAGCTTCCTAAGACATTCTCCAGATCGTACTCCTCTGTGACTGAGTTGAGTTTATCTGTGAGGGCACTTATCCGAGAAGGGATAAGTGGGTTTGGGCTTATAACCCAACGTCTCTTGTGGAGAGCACATGAAGACATCTCTAGGGAGATGACCTTGACGTCACACACTATGGGGAGTTGACCGTAGTGTTTCTAGAGGGAGTAGCCTCTAGAAGTCCACATGGGAGTGCCATGTGTGACAGACATTCTCTAGATCGTACTCTTCTGTGACTGAGTTGAGTTGATTTGTGAGGACACTTATCCGATAAGGGATAAGTGGGTATGGGCTTATAGCCAGTGTCCCTTGTGGAGAGCACATGAGGACATGTCAAGGGAGTTGACCTTGACCTCACACACTATGGGGAGTTGACCCTAGTGTTCCTAGAGGGAGTAGCCTCTAGAAGTCCACATGGGAGTGCCATGTGTGACAAACTTGTTGCTACTATGGTGGTTGTGTACCATTGGCGAAGACTATGTGACTCTAGACAGTAGCTGTGTGCTACTACAGTGGTTGTGTACCACTAGCAATGAATATGTGTCACCAGACAATAGTTGTGTGCTACTAGTTGATTACAGAGTAGTCAGTGGACTACTAGATGAAGACATCATGGAAAGATACCTCCCTAGATAAGAGGGAGTGTTGATGTTTCAGCATCAAGTGGGCCTTCTTCTAGATTGGGTTGCAAACCAAGGGAGATAGGATACATTTATCATAAAGGTGCACTTGTGGTAAATGGGCCTAGGCATAGTCCTTCCTTGATCATGACAAGGAATACTATGGACTCGAGGTGCGTTCCACGTGTCAGTTAGCATCAGGTTAACATTCACTCACAAGGGTGTACCTGTGGTGAATGACCATGGTGAAGTCTTTTTCCTAGTCATGGGGATTTGACAAGGATTGATAAAAGACTTAAGATGCTAGATGCTATCACATGCGGACCCTGAGTGAGCATGCTCTTAGAGACAGTCAGTTGGCTCAGAGGGAGAGCTGCAGGGAGATTTTCCCCTTGATTCAGGTGGGAGAGAGACATCTCCAAGGACTGATAAATAGGTGTCATGAGTCTAGGGCGAAGTTTGTATACTTCAGAGACAAACTTGGCATGATGCAAAATGTCTCCCTCGTTGAGAGGGAGTGTTGATGTTTGGACAACATCAGGAAAACATTATTCTAGATTAAAAAATAATAATATAATTATTAATTATTAAATAATATATATATATATATAATAAGTAATAATAATAATAAATAGTTATTTATTATCCAAGGGACGCATCCTTTCATGGATGGTCACCATATGTTCTCTATATATGGAACACTCATCATTGTAATGAAATATCGATCAGATATCATCTCATATAGAAAAATCAACACTGAAGACCTCATAAAGTCCCAGTTTTATTCTATTGGATATGAAGACAGAGGACTGGAGGAATTGGTGGCGCTATTCTCGATAGAGACAAGGGCAAAGTGTACAGAAGTGTAATACAGAATTCCAAAAGCAAGCTACTCAATTGGGAATTTCTCCCAAGAACCCAAATGTAGTCATCAACTACCTAGGTGTCCTAGGACCTACACAATCATATAATGAGGAAGTGATGCTCTTCAAGCCAAAGACCATCAAAGAGGCATGTGTGCAAGCATAATACATTGAAAATTCCAATGTTATCAAAATCGAAACAGTCATCAAATCGGTTAACCCCAAAAATATGAACCAGATCGGAACTCGAAAAAAAAAAGCGGAAAAAATGGACCAAAAAATTGGTCAACCAAAAAATACATAAAATACTCAAATTTTGAAAAAAAACGTATATGTTTATGTGCATCCATATGAATCCAAACCATTATACACAAATATGCAAAGTTCTTATGTATATAGAAAGGGTGCATATAACCTATTTCCCCCTCATCTGACATGAGGAAACCTTGATCCCATTTGGGCAACTAATACTCTTGCAGTGGCACATTCAAGTTCACATCTGATGTGAAGTGTTCCTACTTGGTCAACCAGATCTCGAATTCCATGATATCCTCTAACCTATGCTACATAATGTCTTGGGCTCACCGTGGGATTGCCAACCAACTTCAACTTTGATCATTCAGTAGTACAACACCTCATTGCATTCATGCCTCAGATTGATTCACATACAGTTTGTTCTCTACACTTCCATGACTTGGTACTTTGGTTGGGTTGCATCATTTCAATTATTTCACTGTGGTTTCGTATGGTTTCCTGCTTCGACATGGTATGATAGCTTTAAATTAGTCTTAACTGTGGTGAACACTAAGTGGAATCTAAAAACACTTTGTAACAGTCACAAATTTTATTCCTTGCCTCATCGTACCATGGTGGGACATAGATTCTTTGCATAAGTGTGTCATTCCTTAGGTTAGGTTATACCACCAAGGAATCAGGTTAATGTAGCGTGTCACAAATCTCAAACCATACTTAACACTTTTTTTTTCATCCTTCCTTTCATTCCATTCCATTCACTGTAACTTCTTGTTCACGATTGACTTGTTGTGTATCACTCAACAAGGTCCAGGAAAATCAAAAGAAGACCCCATGTATACAATCCCAAATCAAAGAAAGCCGAAAAAAGGCTAGAGGAAAGAGAGACAAATATAAAAAGCCATCTACCCCTAGTCCCATGCCTAAAAATAGCATATCTAAAGAAAGGGACCAAGAAAATAAAGAAAATTTAAGAAGGGGATAAATGTTAAATCAAAGGCTAAACGCTCCCTCTCGAAGGCTCACATGTGGAGTAAATGAAGACATATTGCTCTTGAAAGCTAGCCAAAGAAGACCTTTGCATCAACATCATAACTATACGGTCAATAGATGAAGTCCCCTTTTCCCATTTCCGCAATCAACCACCACTAGCACCTACTTCTAACTTGGTAACTTAGAAAATACACCTTGATCTTAGGGGTTGACACTTGTGATAAGGCCTAAAAGTTGTCCCACCATGGTTAAGCTTAGGCAAGTTGTAAAATTAACCCAATGTTACTTGGTTGCTAGACGATATCACTTATGGAAACCACTAATTGACTTATGTCATGGGCTTGACTCATCATTATGAATTGGAACCTTCAATTTGGAACTATGACAGAGCTGTCCACATCATCAACACACTTTTTCAGCACATGGAGCATGCTTACTTGGCATTTTTTGGGCACTCTTGGTGATGGGGCACCCCTCTTGGACCCACTACACACATGGATGGTTACTTGGCACATTTGGTGAGGATCCACCCCTCTTTGTTGGCCCCTTTCCATGCTTACGTATGGAAGCTAACTATTTGAGTGGGGCACACACCTTTGAGGGACCCACATTCCACTTATCTAGCTCTTGGTTGGGTGCACCCCCTTTGTGAGACCCATTTTCCACTCATGCAAGCTTGTGGAGCAAATTTTCTCTCTAGACCCCCTTTGTGGGACCTGTTATCCACCAAGTTGCACTAGGATGGAGTTCCAGCAAGCCGCCAAAGATTGAACATTTCCATGTTCAAAATTCAGAGTTCAAAAGTTCAGTCAGTCACTAAGACCAACATTTTTCACATTTTCCATACCCTCCGGGGAATTGTATTAAGAGATGTTGCATGATGAACTTGTAAAAGGTCTTAGCCACCTTCGACTTAGGCATGAGTTGTTACTCTGGAGTGTTTTTTTTACTTGTTAATTATATTTTGTTGTCTAAAGGCAATTTATAATTTCCGAGCTTTTTCACTCAATTTCTCCAAAGTTGGAGTATATACTCATGGTTAGGCCTTAGCATGGATCTAAGCCTAGTGTTTAATGTATATTACCATGCTAAACATCCTCCTAAAGTTTTATGGAAATGTGCTAAGTCCCCCTTAGGATTTTTTAATTTTTTCAGTTAATTAAAATTTTCTCGTAAAACGAGAATTTTTAATTAAAAAATAAAGTTGTAATAAAAAAGTGGTACTAGGGGACTTCATGTGCCTTGGGGGTGCTCATTTTTGGACCTAGAGCATCCATAATACTTAAGTACCCACTTTGGTGAGTAAAATTAGTGATTTTAATCTAAAAAGTCAATTTTACTAAAAAAACCCAAAAAGACGTAAAAAATCAAGAAAAATCAGCAAGCACTTTTTTTTGGGAAACATGTCGGAAACATGTTTTGACATGTTGGAGGTCAAATAAAGCCTAAAAGGCTATGTGGAAACTAATGGAAGATTCCTAAGTGTTAAAGACTCGAGTCAAAGGATGGTTTGGTGGGATCTCCAAGAGAGGGTGTGCCCCCCTTTGGGAGAGGTGGCGCACTCCAAGAGGAGGCTGCCTACCTCTTGAGAGGTGGCACCCCTCTCACCTACTTGCTGCCCCATGTGTCAACACAAAAGAGGATTGGGAGAAGTGGCAGCCCATCGTTCCACACTTGGCATCCATTTCCTCTCCAAGTGGTGCGCCCCCCTTCTCCAAGTGGTGCGCCCTCCTCCTCTTGATCTCTTCATCCTTGGCTATATATTGGAGCTCTCTCCTCATTGAAAACTAGTTGGAGCTAGTGAAGGATTTCATTGTAATCTATTGTACTATCATTGTTAATTGGAATAAAAGTCTTTGGAGGCTACATTCTTGTGTCAATTTCATGTGTGGAGCATCTATGTCATGTGCTGATTTGTGAGGTAAAATTTGCAATTTTGTTTTTCTTGTTTCAATTCTTAGTAAGTGGCCTTCTAGTGGAGCTATCTCCAAGTAGGATAAGATTAGAAAGCTTGCTTGATTAATAGTCTTATTGCTTATGTACATCTGAAATTTTCATAATACATATCCATTTTGTTTAATGTTTGTGTCTTTATGAAGCTTTTTATGTAGATAGCACCGTTCTACTAAATTTTCTTGGCAAGAAATCTATAAGTGTTGCAGGTTCTCATACTTGAAGAGGAGATCGGGCTTGCTTGCACCTCTCTTTCTCTTCAAGATCCAAAAAAGAACATAGTCCCTCTTTGATCCATCAACAAGAT
Source organism: Picea sitchensis (assembly GCA_010110895.2). NCBI lineage: Eukaryota > Viridiplantae > Streptophyta > Pinopsida > Pinales > Pinaceae > Picea > Picea sitchensis. The sequence continues at coordinate 257,937 of SNQJ01S0014642.1, forward strand.
TCCATTGCCCAAGATTCCAAGAAAATCCAAGCACTTCTTTCATCTCTTTCTCACCTTCTAAAATTTCTGTTTTGGTCATGTTATCGCACAGTTTGTAGCTAGGTCAAATGGCTAGAGAATTGAGAGAAAACTGGCATAACAGGAACCTTCCCCACCCAATGTCAACTCAATGGGAAGGTTCTTTCTGTTTAGGGAGGTTAACCCAGGGGAGACATCCCCAGTAACCTGGGTTTTTGAAGAGGCAAAGGTATAAAGTCAAGATTAAAGTTTCCCCCTCACAGGTTACCACCAAGGTCAGACAGTCCGGCTAATCAACCAATAAAGAAGTGTATGCCCAAATGAAAACACCTGCCCGGAACAAGACAACAATAATACAATATATATATGCAGGCTATAACTCAATGGGTTAGTACTTCAATGACTATCTGCTATTAATTAATAAGCAATGTAAAACAATAGATACCAATGAAGTCAACGTTTTATCAATTAGCTATGGCGAAAGCATCAATTCATCAATAACTATCAAGATGATGAAGCTAACAATGTATCCAACCAACACTTTACTCAATAAATGCTTTAAATCATCATTCAATTGCTTATCATTAAAAATGGTTGCGTCAAGATGGATTATTCAAGGGTGACGTCAGCCTTATCTAGGTTAGTTTGTTAGTTAGGGTTTCAAAATTCAAGCTTTGAGAGTTTGTTTTGGACACTATGATCTCAACGTTGTGTGCCAAAGATCAGTGCCTAAGGGTATATGGAGTCAATAAAGGAGAGCACACTAAGTTGAAGGGGTAACAGGCTAAAGACAAGAGGGAAGGGTTCTAGAGTGCTGCAATGCAGGGCCCTAGAATCAAAACCCTAGGGGAAAGAGGCTCACTCCGGTGTTGCTTAAGCAAGGCCTCGTGCTCTTTCCTCCTCCTTTAGGTCAAACTTGGCAAACGGCTAGCATAAGAAGAGAGTTAAAACAAGAGGATTTAATGAGGGAGAGTGTTGTAAAGACAAGGCTCTATCACTAAACCCTAAAAGATGGACGACCCTAGGTGTAGATAACCTAGGCCTAGGACGTCACCCTCCCTTTAACCTTTAAAATCAAAACTAGCTTAAGGGACGAAGTTAGATGAGTGTAGCAAAGGCTAGGCTCTATCTTCCTCCAATGGCTGAATATTTCTCTCTAAGGGGACATATGACAAGGACCTACTTGTGTGCTTGTCACCTAGGGTTTTAAAATCAGCAATTTTATAAGTAAATGCAAGAATTACTAACCTACAACCATTCAATCAAGAAGTTTTGCAGG
>SNQJ01S0014642.1:272821-287976 GCA_010110895.2 Picea sitchensis
CCAACTTGAGGTCAAAGACAGACCTAGTTGGCAGCTTGATAGGACCTGGAAAATCTTCATGGTATCAGAGCTGAGGTGGCTGATTTTTGAGTAGTTTGGACAGCATATGAGTGGGTTGTTAGAGACATCTTCTTGGCAGATTTTGTGGACAGCCATTGACAGTTTTTAGTGGCTGCTTGTGGGCAGAATTTCGTAGAAGATTGTAGAGCAGTTTTTGCACAGTTTGGATAGCCTCTTTTCACACCTATACTGCTAGGAGTGAGGTCGGAGTTCGCTTGCCTCTTTTCACACCTGTGTTGACAGGAGTGAGGCAACGTTCCTTTGCAGTTGGAGTGTAGTTTAGCAGACATGTCAGTATCTCAGATGCATGTGGAGGAAAGGCTAGCTTGGGCTAGCAATTGGTCGCCTTGGAAGGCGAGGATCCTCTTTGTCTTAGAGTACCTCGAACTATGGGATATAGTTGAGGCGCCTGTTCCAGCTATTCCTGTTACTGCCCCCGTCTTGGTGGCAGAGTTCAGGAAGAGGAACAACAAGGCAAAGAGGACCATATGTGATGCAGTGTGGGATCATATCATTCCCCACTTGACTGGGAAGACTTATGCATATGAGATGTGGGCATCTCTATGCAAGTTGTATGAGATCTCTAATGAGAACCGGAAGTTGGTTCTTCATGATCGACTGAGGGGCATTCGCATGCTCGAGGATGAGTCGGTTACTTCTTTCCTTGGTAGATACACCCAGATCAGAGACGAGCTTGGAGCCATCGGAGAGGTGGTGAACCCCAACTCTATGGTGAGGACAGCTTTACCAAACCTTAGGGTCCATTTATTCGCAGAATTGTTACCAGGGAGGTTATGCCTACATGGGAGAGGATGTGGGATGACTTCGTCCAGGAGGAGACTAGACTTGTAGCAGAGGCCTCTGGACAACAGCAGCAGTAACAGCAACAGACAGTGCAGGGTGATGAGGACCTTGCTCTTTGGACAAAGGGCATGAAGAAGATCGGTCGGGGAGGTCGATAGCGTCCCAAGTTTGGGGCCCCACCACAGGGAGGAGAGAGCAGCAGTGGGATGAAGAGAGACATGAGCATAGTGAGATGCTTTGCTTGTGGAGAGATGGGTCACTATGCAGGACAGTGTCCCAAGAAGAAGAAGAAGCAACATGATATTTCAACAGCGACAGTAGAGGAGCTTGAGTTCGATGAGCAGTTTGCGAGAGAGTGTGCATTCATGACTACTTTGTCTGTTGTTACACCATCCAGCATTAGATGGGGAGACAGAGTTGAGGAGGACCGACTGACTCATAGTAGTGATTCAGAGGGAGATCATACTTAGTTGCCTTGGACACCATCAGAGTGGGTGACTGGTCCACCCAGGATAGCTTTAGTTTCAGAGTTGCCGAGCAGACAGAGAGTTGGTGCTACAGCTTCAAAGCATCGGAGATTGATGAGGAGGAGCGACAAAGAACCACATAGGCTTAAGCCTCACTTGGCTACAGAGACGGGCAGATCAGGTTCTGGATCCACTTCAGGTGGAAGCTACTTAGCGAGAGGCCAAGTTGAGGATCTTGGTGAGATGCCGAGATCCTGGTACTCTTGGTGAGATGCCAAGAGTAGTGACCGTTAGCGAGATGCCAAGAGGTAGAAATCCTTGGTGGGAGACCAAGGTGGAGTTCTTTGGTGTGATGCCAAGATCTAGGTGATCTTGGATAGGTGGAGAGACACTTCCATCTATAGATCACGCAGATTGAGCAGATCTATGTCGACTACTTTCAGTGATTAGGGTACAGCCATACTCACCGAGTATATGACAGGAGGCAACCATGTCCACTGCAGGGATGAGATTGGTGGTGAAGGGCACTTTCCTCGGTAAGAGGGAGTGTTGAGATTTGGGTACCTTGGAAAGTGGTCCCCTTGTGTTTGTGAGCTTCTAAAGACATGAGGGATGTACTGTGTACCTTGTACTATGTACTTTGTGTCTAATTTCACTTTGACTTAGGAGATTTAAGTCAAAAGTGAAATTTGGTCATTTTAGCCTAAAGTGACAATTAATTCACAAAGTGGGTGAATTAATAGACATAAAGTGAAACTATGGAAACTTAAGTAAAGTGGGTTTTGGTTTGAGATTTAGATGAGTTGATCTCAACCATTGATTAGGGATGAGATGAGATGATCTCATCCACCCAACTTTTAGGTTTCCTTATGCATCCTAAAGGAGGGCGCAAGAGGCCAAGGAGAGGCCATTCACTCATTTGTTCACTCCAAGAGTTTGAGAGAGAGAAAGAGGATGAGGTTTCAGGCATTGGGAGAGGAAAGCTTGGGTGTCCCCTTGCATGGAGATAGCTAGCAGGCTTAGTTCCCAGTTTATTTAGTGGGGAGCTTCTACATTTGAGGAGGGCACACTTGAGGAGGAGGGCGCATCAGCAGTGGGGAGGTCTTAGAGAGCTCAGTTTGTAGTGAGTTTTGTTTCAGAGGGAGGCTAATCATTAGTATCAGACTACTATGGAGGGGTTTCTAGATCAGAGCTTCCAGTTGGCATCTGGCTTCATTTCAGTGGTTTTGGCAGCATTTCTGAGGGGCGCACCATCCTAGGGTGCTCTTCCTTCTTTTGGACTTGTGTTTCAGCTTGGATCAAGCTGCTTTTGTATCGGGTTCATCTATATTTTGTACTTGTTGTATTCCACCATCTATTTTCCTCATATATAGACATATATTCCAAATTGGTTTTCCCCAAGGGGGTTTTATCCAGGGTCATGTTGACCAAAAATACATGTGTACAATTTCATGTGTGTTAGATTGTAGAACTATTTTATTTTCAGTTGTAAAGATCTCTAGGTGTGTTACATTTATTTTAGTATGCATGTGCTAACCCTTGGTGACTAAAACTCAATGCTAGAGCACCTAAAATTGTGAATGTAACCATAACAAATCAGCAAGAAGTTCCTAAACTATTGGTTGTCCTAAAACAGCAGCAATACCTTCATTGACAGTTGAAACTTAGAGCCAACTTGAGGTCAAAGACAAACTTAGTTGGCAACTTGATAGGACCTAGAAAATCTTCATTGGGTACAGGATTCTTGGAATTGGGCCTCTTCTTGCTCTTCCATGTCAAGTTTGGACAATACATCAAGGAGTGCAAGTTACAGTTTTTTCTTTTCCTCGGACCCTAGTTTACTTTCTTGCTTACTTAGCTTAGTAGAGTAAAACCTTAATTCTTGGTGTATGTCAGTGGCATCTAATTCTTGTTGTATGTCAATGGCATCTAATTCTTGTTGTATGTCATCAGTATACTAGTCTACTAGTGCGGACCTAGTAGTATACACTGTACAAAAAATCCCGTCAACAAAATGGCGACTCCACTAGGGAGAAGTTTCTAGTGTTTTTTCAATCTCCTCCTTTGATTGGATTTAACGCTTATGAGATTTTCTCTCTATTTTACTATTTTTTGTCTCCCTCTATTTGAGATCTACAACACCCCAATGCTATGTCGACATTTCTTTAATTTTTACTTTCCCGTTTCTCCTAGCGGCACTTCTATTTTGAGCACTTTAGCACTATAATGTATATAATTGGAGAATTCAAATGTTATAGCACTTATAATCTAGGGTTATTGACATTGTTCTAGAGAAGGCATTTTTGTCTACCGGTTTGTCGCCTGTCTGCTCAGTGGCATTGTTGTCTAGCTTGTTCCAGTGCTATAGCGCCTGTGTGCCTTGTTTTTTAGCATTATTTGGTGTTTTAAGGTGAAAATTAAAGATTTTTTCAGGAACTTTTCTAAGTTAAAGTAGACCATCATGTGCTACCTACTACCTCCATGTTTACCAAAATTTTGCATATTAGAGATTAAGAGAAAAGTGAAGAAATTGTTGAGTTATTTTGAAGAACTTTTCCTTTTGCAACATTTATTTTCAAGTACATTTCTTTTATACAAGATCCCACATCAAGGGCACACATTACACACCTGATTACATGACAACGTTTGATATTGCTAGTTTATGATGCCACGTATATTTGTTAAGTGGAATTTAAAATCAACTTTAATAAAAGTAACTTAAACTTCTCTTCTTTTGGTCTAGAACACCAAGATTAGATTAGGTTGTCTTTTGGGTTATTGATCTAACTTCTTAAAACTTGATTGTGCGATAGTTGATTTTTGTTACATAACATTAGCTTAAGACAATAAGAAACCATGAGATTAAATGATTAATTAATTCATCGACCCTTGCTCTGAATTAACCTATGTGACAAGCTAGTTTCATCTTCTCCTAAAAGTTCCCCTTGTCTCTTGAGCTTGATCACTGTCATGCGTTCCCCTTTGATAGGCACCGTTGTAGCAACTTCTCTTAGCACAACATGGCTAGTAGTTCAAGGAATACCAACCTTCCACCACTTGGAGGTGTTGGTGAACCTATCATGACTACCTCAAACCTCTCAAACTTGACCTTGGCCTTTGGAGTTGGCCTAAAGTGAAGGGGATATTGCACTGAGGTGACAATGGTGCAATTCCCATTTTGGTGCCCCAAGGTAGCACTTGTGGTTGGACTTTTCACTAGGGTGCTAGTTTAGGCGGTAACATTTTTGGGGTTGTTGTTGGGGATAAAGTCCATTTCTCAATTTTTGTTGGGTTTATTTTTGCATGGGTATCTTGATGAGAGTGTTGTGAATGCTAATTCAAAACATCTCATCTAGCGACTCCACATAAAGAAAATATAACAAAGAGATACACTACAAGAAGCAACGTCGAAGATCTATTTGTCTTGTGCCTAAATCTGAAATTGTTTGTAGACGAAGAAGATAGAGGCTTAAGACAAGAGAAGCTAATGGTCAATTAGGATTTGAATCTATGCAAGATATAAGAAGATTATTTGTTGATAATTTAGTTGGCATTAATCAAAATCAGATGGCTACTCCTTGGTTGACTGGTTGTTACAAACCATTTGACTTCTCTAATATTGTTGGTCAACCTCATGATTTGCCTAACTCATTGGAAAAGATGCCTTTATTTTAAGGTGATAATGTTGTTAGTGCTAATGAACATTGGGATGCTTTCATGGATTTTGCTAGAACTCTTGCAATTGAACATCTTGATGAGTTGTATAAATGCTTTTCTTTATCATTGAAGAAAGATGCTAGAAAATTGTTTATTGGATTGCTTGATAATAGTATTAACTCTCTTAATGCTTGTAGAGATGTTTTTTTTGGTAGATGGTTGGAAAAAAGGGATAGTAGGTTTCTTCAAAGTGCTCTAACTAATATGAAGAGGAATGAAAAGTAAATTAAGGATGAATTCAATCTTAGATTTGATAAAATAGTTCAAGATATCCCTCAAAGCCATCATCCTACTTAGCCACTATCTTGTTGTACCATTTGAATTATGTCCAAGGCCAATTCAGTTTCTTTCTAAATGAAGTTAAGCCAACTCATCTAATGGATGCTAAAAAAAAACTAAGAGCATAGATGATAATGGGGTTTTAGTAAGAAAGTTGGATATCCTAACCCTTCATAGAGCTAGAGCCAATCCTAAGCTGAGAACAATCCAAACTCCATACTGCTAACCAAGCCCCTAATCCTTTAGTTGTTATCTTAGAAGGAATGAAGATATTAGAGACGAATTTCTTGCAAACAACTAATGCTTTACAGAATAGGATTGTACAATAGTAGAACGGGTTTCCTCTTAGGAAGCGGTATTAGGGCCCTCCTCCAAACCAAACGTTGGAACCATCCAACATGTTTGATCACGAGCCTCCTCCTTATTGCCAAGCTTGTGGAGATTTCCATGAGGAAAATACTTGTGCAAGGTATTTAGAGATGGTCAAAGCAAGTGCTCAAGATGATGAAAATTATTTGGATTCTAGCAACAATTTATTTAAAGGGAGGAAGTTCCCCTTGTCCCAAGATAAATGCAACAAGTTAAGGATAAGTCCATTGATGCAGAAAGAGCAGCTAGAATATTTGGTGAAAGGTCATCCCAAGAAGAAATCCAAAAGATTTGGGCTAACAAGTATAAAGGTTTGACCTACCAAAGAAGCAAAAGGAAACCCTCAAGGAGATCAACAAGGTCCTGTGAAGTTTCCTAAGAAATATACATGGCCTATAGGACCAAGTGTGAAAGGGTCTCAATGAGATTCTTCAACAAGTGATCTTTTTGAGTTGAAGTTGGATGTAACCAACTGGATGGGTAACGCTAAGGTGCCCATTCCTATAATCGAGTTAGCAAAGATTCATGTCGTAAGAAGTCAGATAAAGGAAGTTTTGGCACTTGAATAGATAAATAGACCAAACCAAGTTGTGGATGGTAATGAAGATGGCCCCGTTGTTCTCCAATCCATGAATCAGGAAGGAAGAAATGCAAGTCATCAACCCTTTTTCATATCATTATTAGTAAATGACTTTCTACTGCCTCAACCAATGTGATGTCACTCACAGTAATGAATCAATTGGGATTGAAGACCACAAGACCTTAGAGAAATATTTGTTCAATGGATTCCAAGGGAGCTAAAGTATGTGGCCTAATCAAATATCTCCACATTAGATTAGCAATTTACCCGGACATCTCATTGTTAAGGGATGTAGTTGTTATAGTTGTTTTGGATGCATGGGGAATGCTTTTATCTCGTAAATGGATCGTCGATCTAGAAGGTAGTATCCAAATGGACCTATCTTATGCTACCATTCCTACTTGTGAAAACTTTTGTGACTTTGCACCATGAGAAAATGAGGAGGTATCATGTAGAAGACCCCCAAGATCCTATAAATGAATTGGTTTGCTATGAGGAAGACTTAGGATCTTATACTATGTTAGCAACTGAAGTGGTTCCCCGAAAAAATGTCAATATTTCTTTTAAGATGAACTTTGATGGAGCTAAGTCTAGATTCTAGAATGGGGACCAATGCAGGAATTGTGTTCACATCCCCTCAAGGTGACATTTTGCGTCATGCCTTCTGCCTTGAATTTGAAGCAACGAATAACGTGGTAGAATATGATGCTCTCTTACTTGGATTAAATGTGGCCAAGAAAACATGCAACAAGTTAAGGACAAGTCCATTGATGCAGAAAGAGCAGCTAGAATATTTGATGAAAGGCCATCCCAAGAAGAAATCCAAAAGATGTGGGATAAAGGTATAAAGGTTTGACCTACCAAAGAAGAAAAGGCAACCCTCCTCAAAGAGATCAACAAGGTCTTGTGAAATTTCCAAAGAAATATACTCAACCTGTAGGACCAAGTGTGAAAGGGTCTCAATGAGATTCTTCAACAAGTGATCCTTTCGAGTTAAAGTTGGATGTAACCAATTGGATGGGTAATGCTAAGGTGCCCATTCCTATAATCGAGTTAGCAAAGATTCCTTACGTAAGAAGTCAAATAAAGGAAGTTTTGGGGCTTCAAGAGATAAAATGACCAAGCCAAGTTGTGGATGATAATGAAGATGCCCTTGTTGTTCTCCAATCCATGAGTCGGGAAGGAAGAAGAAATGCAAGTCATCAACCATCTTTCATATCATTATTAGTAAATGACTTGTTGCTGCATAATTGTGTGTTGGACTTTGGAGCCTCAACCAATGTGATGTCACTCACAGTAATGAATTAACTGGGATTGAAGACCACAAGATCTTACAGAAATATATGTGCAATGGACTCCAAGGAAGTTAAAGTATGTGGCCTAATCAAAGATCTCCACGTTAGCTTAGCAATTTACCCGAACATCTCATTGTTAAGGGACATAGTTGTTATAGATGTTCCAGATGTGTGGGGAATGATTTTATCTCGTAAATGGGCCACCGATCTAGGAGGTAGTATCCAAATGGACCTATCTTATACTACCATTCCTACTTCTGAAAACACTTTTGCGACTTTGCATCATGAGCAAATGAGGAGGTATCATGTAAAAGACCCCCAAGATCCTATGAATGAATTGGTTTGGTATGAGGAAGACATAGGATCTTATACTATGTTAGCAACTAAAGTGGCTCCCTGAAAAAATGTCAATATTGCTTGGAAGATGAACTTTTATGGAGCTAAGTCTAAAATGGGGAACAGTGTAGGGATTGTGTTCACATCCCCTCAGGGTGACATTTTGTGTCATGCTTTCTGCCTTGAATTTAAAGCAAAGAATAACCTGGCAGAACAGGAAGCTCTCTTACTTGGATTAAATGTGGCTAAGGATATGGGAATTAAAATTTCAAAAATCCAAGATAACTTTGATTTGGTAATCCTACAAGTAAAGAATCAATTTGCATGCAAAAATGACAGATTTAAAAGGTATAGGAATGCTGTGTGGGATGCCATGGTGTCCACCTTACAAAATTAAGTGGGGCCAAGGTTGCATGGCAGCAGAAAGGAAGATAAGTACATTAAGATATACATAGGGTGAGTGGACAACTATAGTCCATTCCCTGACCTAGATCTACTCATCTTCATGTCCTGTCAGGGAAGTGCCAATTTCAAAGCCTTGGTTCTGAAGGTCATCATCGTCGTTGCTCTCTTTTCTGTCTTCCATCTCACAGTCTCAGAATACTGTTTCACATGCAACTTTCTCCAGAGATGAACCCCTTTTGATATGGTTGTATGCTTCGCACTGGAGAAGGAAGTATCGCTCTACCTAATTAGAAATAAACCTAATACACCTTTTACAAATTACAAATATGTATCACCCATCTACCCAATTACTTACATTTTTGAATGCAATGAGATAAATTCCTTACAAATATGTATCACACCTTTTACAAATTACAAATATGTATCACCCATCTACCCAATTACTTACATTCTTGAATGCAATGAAATAAATTCCTTAGATGCATTTTTTAATTAATGGAATCATAACATTTAGTGTATTATCCCAAAAATTAAAAATAAATACAAGAAGTCACCATCAATCATTATTGGAAATATTGAAAAATGTTAATACAACAGATATCAGAAGCTGATTTGCTAATGAGGATTAGTTTCAAAATAACTGTGATGCAAGTTTAACAAATATCACATACAAGGGAATGTCCAGCAATAGGAATTATTAATTAACCTGACAAAATATGAAATATCAGGACAATGTTTGACCCACCGTGGCACAAATCCATAGATATTGCAAAATTACTGTGCTTCCAAAATTATTCCCCAAATTAAAACAAGATAAAACATACAGGACGGAGTAGGAATAGCATTAATAGATTCAAACCTGAAGTTTCCACCTTTTGCTCCCTGCTTACCTGTTGTGCACCAGTCTCTGATATGTGTTTACATTTGTAAATATTAAGATAGAACCGAGGGGCTAATGATGCTGCTAGCTGCATAAACACCAACCAATTTTTAGTTTCCTTTCTTAATGCAGCATACCTAACCAGCCAATTTCTCAAAAGGATTTTCTGTTAAAATGGTCTCTAATACAAAAGTATTTACATGCATGGACTGGCATTTGAAAAGAATAACTTTCCATCTACCACAAGATACATGTGGGATTAAAAAATAACTTTGATGTGTGGTCTCATATGTGGTAATTTTATGCTTATCTAAATAATGTTATCTACAACCTTTACTATGTCCCATGCATATTAATGAAAATCCTCCTAGCAACATTGTCATTAGAAGTGACAGGTCACGGTGAAACTGTTTATACTATTATGTACAAATCCCCATTCAAGAAGAATGAAAAACATTTAATCTAAATAAAGGCCAATCTATTATGCAATACACTTAATTTATGACAACTATAATGATTTCCTAAGTCCTAGAGTTTGTAACTAAAGTAACCTTTGTGGAAGAGAACCTGTTGGCCGGGAAATCTTTCCCAGGGTATTATAATGAGTTTACTTGGTGAAAGTCCCAAAATAAAACTCACACCCTCAACGGCAACCTCTCCAGTTCTTGGTACTGGCTACCGGTTTTTGTTTTTCTGGGTTTTCTTGTTTTTAAGGGTTTTAGGTATAGTGAAAATGGGTTTTTATGCACTGTGAAAAAAGGAAATAAAATTGCAGAATAAAATTATGGTAGGTAAGTAAAATAAGATTGCAAACGGGAAGTAAAGATTTGCAAATAAAGTGCAGCAAAAGACACCCTTGAATAAACAAAATCGACAATAGCAGTTAAAACCTAAACTTGAAGACTATCATTCACTCAAATTAACACTGTTTATTAAAACTAGCTATAGCAGAAATTTAGCAAACATTAATCAATGTATCATATGAATGCAAGATAGAGCAATACAAGTTAACAAATGAAGGTTGTAAATAACATGAATTCATAATCATAACTCACTACTCATTTTTGAAACAACACTCAGAGGAACGCATGCAATCAATCCAAGCTTAAAATGGGATTCCAAAACTTGCTTCAACTTTATTTGCTTCAAAAAGTTATTATCAAAAATGTTTCTCCAGCATGCTTTTGCAAGGATGCGGAACCTCTAAAACTTCTAAGGTTCTACAATAAATAGGCTTAGGGAGCCTCCAATCTTTGAGCATAACGACTCAAAATTGTCATTGTTTCTTGAAAATATTTTCCCTTTGGGAAAAACACACTTTCTATCTCGGGCCTAATATTTGCAAATCTTTAATTTTAATTTAATATTCTTTTCTTGCAATTGATAAATAAAACCGTGCAATAATCCTCTCTACTTAGTTGGGTCTACGATATGTTCTTATAGGGTAGCCATGTCAATTACTCAGACTACTTGGATATCGCCATCCTCTCCTTGATGTTCTCCCACAACTTTGCATGGAACTCTTCAACCATAGCAATAGTGTCTTCTTGGTTAAGGTACAACAATGTTAATTGATAGCTCAAGAACTCTGCATCAATTAGCATGCTCAAAACTTCACTCGACATGGTCGTGATTTGGTTCTGCCAGATCAGAATATTGGACTCCTTGAAACCCAAGTAGGCATTGAACTCCCTAATCCCAAACTCATTGAATGTTGATACCCCCTCCTAGATGGGTGTAAATTGTTCCTACTAGATTATGGATTGACCCAATTAGATTTGTCATTGGTGGATCTCAATGATTCATTGGTCCACAAATGCACCATACTCTTTGGTTGGTTTGGAAAACACATTCAACTTAGTCAACTTGTCAAAAACTTCAATGGATAATTCATATGCATTTCCAAAATTGAAGTGACCATCTCGATGATGTCGCTTTTCCAATGGACTCATTCCTTCGAAGCTCGACCTGCTCCTTGAGGCTAGCGATTTCTCTATCTTTGGCCTCTATTTCAACGTGAATCTCCTGTAGCTTTGTGTTTGACATTTGGATACTACAAAGTTACAAACGCTTGATAACATCTTCAGACCTTTGGATCACCATCTTTGTCCCCTCAACTTGCTTCCTCTTATGACTAATTTTTTTTAGGGCCTTGCCTTTGACATTGAATATGAAGGTCTCCATTTGGCCCATTGTACCTTCTCCTTTCAAATGGTAATTGCTTCATCATCTTAATGTACCAAGGGGCTAATCAGACTGTTCAACTTGCCACCTCTATCTTAGTGTCCTTTTCCTACCGACCCTCCATGATTGGTCCCTAAGTAACAAAAGTGTCATCATGTTGTTTTAGTGGTAGATACAAGCATAGTCCTCACTGTGTCAACTATCATTCCAGTATAATGCCACAAGAGGTTTTCACTTTGGTCTCCTCACGAAGGTGCAAAACTAGCCTTTGTTGCTCCTATTGTAAGCTTAGCAATGAGCCAAGGAATATTTACCTATGGATAAGCATCTACCTATGAAAGAATTGAGACAAATTCTTCCTCTACCCCCATATTACCTACTTACCTACTCTTTTGTCCCTATGCACTCTCTTGGACTTCGATGACTTGCCCAAAAGTGATCGACATGGTGTCCTCCTGCTGTTGACCAATAACTTTAGTGATCGGTTGTTGATGCCTTTTAGCCTCTCTAACCTTTTGTTGCTTCTCTATAACCAGTTGTTGTTGCCTTATAACTTTGTAACCTTTGGACTTGACTGCTTTAGGAGGCCAGGCTCTTCAATACTTGCATTGACCAACTCAACTATCAATTTTCCTTGTGCTTTCATTCCCTTCTATCTTTTCTCAACTTCTTTATAGTTTAGGGCCCCCCTAAATGCTTCTTCCACTTCCCTATGTCCGTGGCTATATGCAAATGTGAGCTTTTAAGATTTGAAATGTACTTGCACCTTCCCTATCGAATCATGGACCTTGAGTGGCGTTTTCCAAAAGTTATATAGGAGAACTTCTTTGTCCACTACCTTAGCATTTTCTAAATTTAGCAATGAAAGGTGGTCGTTGCTTATGGGGAAGGGAGGTTATGCTTTCTAACCATTTTTCCTCAAAACTACGATTGCCCGATGCATGGTTGTTTGGTATGCCATCTCCCTCAAGACCAACTTGTTTGGCTCATGCCTTGGAAATATGCATAGACTCCTAGTGAGCCCATAAATGTGGATGTAGTTGTCGTCCTCTTCTATGTTGATGTTTTTACTTATACAACTAGCAGTTACAGTTCTTCTTTGTTATTATAATCATTTAGCACATTAGTTGCATAAATAAGATCACTGAAAGAGAGGCAATCACAGAAACAATAAAGACATTGATTATTCTGGGAAACCCTCATGGGGGAGAAAACCTAGAAAAAACTTCCTCAATATAGATAGACCAAAGACCGAACAAAAGATCCTCCTCTACTCCTTCACTAGGAAGAGTAGCGCACCACTTAACAAAGAAATACCAAGACATAGACCAAGATCCCTCCTTGACGTCACCCCCAGTTACAACAGTTGCTCCTCCAAGACTTGTGCACTTCTTCATAGCTGCAAAGCTAGTGTGATGAGTGTGTTCAAATGAGACACCATCCTCACATATAAATACAAGTTGTGAGTGTAAATTTTCAGACCCCAACCCAGCTTCAGTCTCGCTGATTTTTCCAACCAATTTTTAATGCCCAAACCCAGTTTTATATCAGCAAATAAAAACTCAGCAGAAAATTGATTTCAGAACTAAAACATGAGGATTCTAAACTTCGTTTATAATGCAGAAATAAAATATCAGCAGCATATAAAACTCGGAAAATTATTGACACAGATATTTTCGATCTAATATCGACACAGGAAAAACCCACAAGTGGAAAACTAGTGAGAGAGGGAGATTTTTATTATTTATGAGCTTCAGAGATATTTTGCTACAGCATGTTCATCTTTAGAAATTTAATGACAAACTTATCTCGATAACCGTGCCAAGTCTTCACAGAAAAATGAGCCAAACTCCTCGATCTATGTGTCTCCAAATGGTTGTATGGTTGCCTCGAAATTCATGCCAACAGCTTCAGCAATTTTATGGGTCAATTAATGGTTGTACGATCGCCTTGAAAACCGTGCCAAACTTTCCAGAAAAACCACACAGCAACCTGCCTCGATTTTTGTGCCAAGAAAGGACTGTACTGACCTGTACAGAATCCATACGGTACGGCCTGAGTACGGTTGTATGTCCCTCCTCGAAATTTGTGCCAAAGTACGGCTGTACGGACTGATAAAATCTGTCGTACAGACAAAATTTAATGTTGTTTTGTTTCTCGATTTCCGTGCATAAAAAAGACTGTACGGACCTTGGAATCCATGTTGTACGGCCCTTGGAATCCATGCTGTACGGCCTCTTGTAAATGCTGAACTCCTTGCCTCGATTTCTATGCTAATAAACTGCCTTGGAATGCATGCCCTAGCTCTCAGAAATGGCTTCTCTCTTGTTGCTCGAAAATGCTTTCTCTCTTGCTCTCTCAACAATGAACCAACAACCCAACAATGGGTGCGCCCTCCAACCCTAATCGACCTCATGAGGTAGGTGAGGTGTTTCTTAATGCAATGGCTGAGATTAGATTAGATGAGTGGCTGAGATTGAGTGTCTCTTCACTCACCCTCACTAAAGTCATAAAGTCACCTTTTAATTTGCATATCACAAATTAAATGACTAGGGCCCACATTAGGCACTTTCTCACCCCTTAGGCGCCTAGGGATGAGAAACATTTGCCTAGATACTTTATTTTAATTAAAAATTTAACACTCCCTCTTACTGAGGAAAGTGTTACTCACCACTCCAAGCTTGTCCCTGAAAAATACAAACTTGCCTCTGCTCAATGCCTTGGTGAGTATGTCTGCAACCTGCTCCTCTGTAGATATGTATTGTATCTCCACAGCTCCTCTCTGAACATAATCACAGATGAAGTGATAACGAATCTCGATATGCTTAGACCGGTCATGAAAAACTGGATTCTCCGAGAGTTTAATGCAACTTTGATTATCACAGTAAATCACAGTAGGCCTCAACTGCACACCGAACAATCCCACCAGCAACTTGCGAAGCCAAAGGGCCTCACAACTGGCCTAAATGGCTGCCATATACTCAACCTCTGCAGAACTCAAAGCCACTGACTTTTGTTTCCGACTGAACCAAGACACAACTGTTGATCCCAATCCGAAACAGCACCCTGAAGTGCTTTTCCTGTCACTGACACATTCTGCCCAATCCAAATCTGTATAGCCAACCAGACAAACTCCATCTCCTCTCTGATAGTCCAGATCATAATCTATCGTACCACAAAGATACATGAGCACATGTTTCGCTGCCACCCAGTGCACTCTCCTAGGCTCCACCATGAACTGACTGAGAGTGTTGACAGCAAAACAAATATCTGGCCTGGTATTGACCAAATACATCAATGACCCGATCAACTGACGATACAAAGTGGAATCCACCAACTGTGACTCAGAAGCATGAAGCTTCTTCCAGTTGGTAATCATGCAAGTGGTCATGGGCCTACAATCCTCCATCTGAAATCTGCTTAGAATGTCACACACATACTTCCCTTGTCCTAGGAAGATGTGTCCAAGCTCCTACCAAACCTCCAATCCCAAAAAGTAATGCATCAGTTCGATATCAGTCATCTCGAACTCTGAAGCAAGCCTCTCCTTGTAGTTGTTGATGAGTCTCTCTGCCCCTGTAATGAAAAGATCATCCACATATAGCAGAAGAATGAGCGGATCCTCTCCAACCACAGTGAAGTATAGGTTGGGATCTGCCTCACTCTTCTCAAAACCCAACTGCTGCAAATAGGCATCTATCCTCGAATACCAAGCTCTGGGAGCTTGTTTCAGCCCATACAATGCCTTCTTCAGTCTACACACATGAGACTCTCTCCCA
>SNQJ01S0014642.1:289350-308334 GCA_010110895.2 Picea sitchensis
TCATCAATGAATACAACATAGTATAGAAAACCAGTCAACGATGCCGAAGACATCGAGCCACATACATCTGAATGTATAAGATCAAGAATCCCTGCTACTCTAATATCACTGCTCGGAAAAGCAGTCTTAGTGTACTTTCCCAAAGCACACCCCTTGCACAACTCATGGTGCTCTGAACTGAAATCTAAAACTCCTGTCACCATCTCCCTCAGAACTCTCAAAGCCACATGGTGCAAATGTGCCATCCTCCTGTGCCATAGCTCACATAGGTCACTGTTGCTGCTGGTAGTATGAATCAATGCTCTCACTAGCTGGAACAAAAACTTGTACAGCTTCTCATGTCTAGTACCAATCACTTTGGCCGAAGCGATGCTAGACCCCTTGGGGAAAAGGAGCACCTGCCCATCACGGAACAAGCCCTCATAGCCCTTCTCCTCAATAGTAGAAACTAGCACTAGGTTCTTCTTCAGCCTCGGAACATATAGAACCTTTGTCAAAGACATGGGAGGCATAGACTCCCTCTGAAATGATACGGTCCCGCAACCAACTGCCTTGACCTCCCGGTCATCTCCAAGCACCACCTCCACATCTGCAATCTCTGTAAGATCTGTCACGTGCTCACGAACCCCTGTCATATGGCGAGAGGCACCACCATTAATATACCAAGTATCTGAATGAGTGGTCCTCGTGGATAGCCACACAACCAAGGAAAACTTCTTGTCAAACTTGGTGGAAAACTTTTCCACCACTGCTGAAGTTGTTGTTTGCTTCTTCTTCTTGTTAGGACACTGACCTACATAGTGCCCAAACTTATGGCATGCAAAGCACTTGACTTTGCTCATGTCTTTCTTCCCTTCACCCTTGGGCTTGTTTCCACCCTTTGGACCCTTCTTGAAATTCTTCTTGCTAGTGGTAGCAAGAGCCACATTCTCCTCGTCATGACTTGTAGATGAACTGCCATGTACATAACCTCTCCAGGTCTCCTCCTGAACAAAGTCATCCCAAAGACGTTCCCAATTGGGAAGCTTCTCCCTAGCAACAATGCCCTCCACAAAAATAGTCCATTGTTTGGAAACTCCATTCAATGTTGTTCTCACAAGCTCACTGTCAGCTATGGCTTCCCCCACAGCTCCAAGCTCATCCCTCACTTGTGTCAATCTAGTAAGGTATGTGACCACATTTTCAGCCTTGGTCATTTTTATGCTTTTTAGTTTTTCTCTCAAAACCATTTTCCGGTTCTCATTTGTACTCTAGTACAATTTAGTCAAAGACTCCCACATCTCATAGGCATTTGTTTTCCCTGTCAAGTGAGGAATAAAATGGTCCTTGATGGCATCAAGAATAATCCGCCTTGATACTCTTCTTAGTGTAAGATGCAAGAAGAGTAGCATCAGTAGATACCACCACAGGATGAGTAGTGGTATTTTCCACAATGTCCCACAACTCGTTTTCTTGCAACAGCAAGATCATCCTCTCCTTCCATGCACCAAATATGCTACCCCATCAAGTTTGTCCTCAACTCTCAAACCTGTAGCCATTGACCCTTTTCTGCTGAAAATAATAAATTCAAAAATCTTCCCTATGAAGTGACTGTTGTCCCAACTTTCTGACTGCTGTAATTTCTGCTTCTTTTCAACTCAACTCTGATACCATGTAAATTTTCAGACCCCAACCCAGTTTCAGTCTCGCTGATTTTTCCAGCCAATGTTTAATGCCCAAACCCAGTTTTATATCAGCAAATAAAAACTCAGCAGAAAATTGATTTCAGAACTAAAACATGAGGATTCTGAACTTCGTTTATAACGCAGAAATAAAATATCAGCAGCATATAAAACTCATAAAATTATTGACATAGATATTTTCGGTCTAACATTGACCTTGGAAAAACCCACAAGGGGAAAAAAAAGTGAGGGAGATTTTTATTATTTAGGAGCTTCAGAGAAATTCTGTTACAGCATGTTCATCTTCAGAAATTTATTGACAAACTTATCTCGATAACCGTGCCAAGTCTTCACAGGAAAATGAGCCAAACTCCTCAAAACTCTTTCCAAAATTTTCTACAATAAATTACAAGTCTACTCCTCGATCTCTATGCCTCCAAATGGTTGTACAGTTGCCTCAAAATTTGTGCCAATAGCTTCAGTATATTTCTGGGTGCATTAATGGTTGTACGGCTGCCTTGAAAACTGTGCCAAACTTTCCAGAAAAAACACACAGCAACCTGCCTTGATTTTTGTGCCAAGAAAGGACTGTACAGACCTATACAGAATCCGTAGGGTATGGCCTAAGTACGATTGTTTGTCCCTCCTCGAAATTTGTGCCGAAGTATGGCTGTACAAACTGATAAAATCCATACCGTACGGACAGAATTTAATGTTGTTTTGTTTCTCGATTTCCATGCATACAAATGACTATACAGACCTTGGAATCCATGTTGTACGGCCTCCCGTAAATGCTGAACTCCTTGCCTCGATTTCTGTGCTAATAAACTCCCTTGGAATGCGTGCCCTAGCTCTCAGAAATGGATTCTCTCTTGCTGCTCGAAAATGCTCTCTCTTGCTCTCTCAACAATGAACCAACAACCCAACAATGGGTGCGCCCTCCAACCCTAATCAACCTCATGAGGTAGGTGAGGAGTTTTTTAATCCAATGGCTGAGATTAGATTAGATGAGTGGCTGAGATTGAGTGTCTCTTCATTCACCCTCACTAAAGTCATAAAGTCACCTTTTAATTTGCAGCTCACAAATTAAATGACTAGGGCCCACATTAGGCACTTTCTCACCCCTTAGGCGCCTAAGGATGAGAAACACTTGCCTAGGTACTTTATTTTAATTAAAAATTTAACAGTGAGGTGGAGCTGACTTCTCCTAGAAGTGGCTAAAACCACTTTACAATTACTAGGGGCTAAATTACAAATACCACCATACAAATACATGTTGACCAATCCACAAAAGGGGATTTGATCTTATACAAAACCCGACTTGATCAATCCACAAAAGGGGATTTGATCTATACAATAATGGCTCAAATATAAGTAGAATATTCTTCGAAGTTACAATAATTCAACATTCTATGTACCACTCCTATTTCATCGAATGCCCTAGCTGCTACAGAGGGAAATGGGGGAATTCCATACAATGGAGGTGTGCCAAGAAGTCATCGCATATGCTGGCATAGTTGACTATGTGCTTAGCCTCCCAAATCCTCTAATAGTGAACATGCACTACACACATGTAGTGCGCATGTAGGCACAAATCTCAGAAAACTAAAGCAAGTGCAAATGGGATTAGTGAAATATGAAGACATGTAAAACCTTGATTGCTCACCAAGTGCAGGATCCTTGGCTCTTCAAAGAGATTCAGTTAACAGACTAGACATAATCTCGTCTCAATTGAAATTTGTGCTGAATTTTAGCACGTGGTGTATCACTGGTACCCAATGCAACTATAGGTGCTCAATTCCGTGCTTTCCATAGAGCCTACCCATCACCACTACATCTCTAGCATCTTCCCGCAAGTGTTCTATTGAGTATATCACTTTGTTGTTCCTTTTAAAGGGCTTGGGGGAAACCCACCACTGGCAATAACATGCATAAATATGTACGCGGGATAATAAGAAGAAGAAGAATAAAATAAATAAATCATGTACTCCTTGACACTCGTGACTAGTTAATGTGTATATATATTGTTACCAATAATTTTAAATGATCACTCAATCATTATTCAATCTTATATATATTTGTAGTTATATATATTTATGCGTAAAAGCACCAATTGTTCTTCTTACATTGGTATCAGAACCTCAAAATTGGCTATGTGGGTCAATACTGCACAATCATACATCGACTATTAAATTGTCATACACTCCAGCCACCACATCAACCACCATTCTATACAACCGCCAATCTACCATATAGTCAACATCATACAACTCCACACATTCTGGCATACACAACAGTCAAATCATACCATCGTACAACGACGTACCTTCCACCATACATAGTTGTTGGTCCCATGCGACGACCATTTTTTGTACCTTTCGAGATAAACTATCACCTGCTCTATACAATCGCCATTTGATGTTCCTTTTGCGGCCTACCACCAAGCTACTTTACACACATTTTCAAATCACACCCACTTAGCCATATGAATCTATACCAACACTATTCCATATTGTGAAATTCCTTGCGACTAAAAATTGTCTCCATACATTATAGTGATGTTTTCTATACAATGCTATAGAAAAACAATAAATTGCAAGAAATTACAAATTTGATGGGAGAAATTAAAATTCATAATGTCGAAATCAAGCAATAATGTTGATTTAAACTCTCAAATAGATAAATTATCAAAACATTTCAAGATTCCGGATGAAGAGAATAAAAGAATTGTCAACATTGAAAAGGACATAGAGGAACTCAAGAATACAGTGAAAAACATAGACAATGCCATACAAACTCTCGTGGCACAAGTAATGGCAAACCAAAACTCACCAGGAACACGTAATCCATCAAGTCACACATGGAAATCACCAAACAATACCTCACAGGCCCAACCGATAAGTATTTCCCCCCTAATCCACATCCATATAGTTATTTAAAGACCAAAATCGAAATGTCGAGATTTAATGGATGGGATATAAGTGACAGCATGGGATGGATGAAGAATGTAGATCAATACTTTGAACTACATAACGTCCAAGACAACATCAAAAAAATTAAAATCGCTTCCATGCACTTCAATGGGCTTGCGTATGATTAGCTCAAGTGGTGGAAATCCCAAACAATTAATGTATCCTTTAACTCAAACACATTTAAAAATGACTTATTTTAAAGATTTCAAAATATTGAAGAAAAATAGATATTTGCAAATTTAACCAAGTTATGTCAAAGGGATAATGTGGATGAGTATACCCATGAATGGGAAATTCTTGCAACATTGGTACTAGGTTTAACATCGGAACAATTGAAAACAATCCTACATATCCGGACTAAAACAATACATAGGGAATGACATAGAGATGCACAATGTTATATTAGTAGACGATGCCAAGAAGAAAACAAAGTTGGTCGAAAAGAAACTAACAAACGACCAAGGTACTACAAGACTAACAAAAGAGGCTATGCCATCAACCCTATTATAACCATAACAACTGAATCTACACAAATCAACGTGAAGTTAACCCAACAATAAATGAAGCAAGATATACTCCACCACATATCCGAGAAGATATAGTGCACCCCACATGAATCTTTGGTGGCAACATTTGGTATTTTCTTGCAATTCTTTGCAAATCCTTGTTATGTTTTTTTCATCATGGGGTCCCCACACCCTAAATTCAAGCTTATAGGCCATAATTACAATCTTTGGAAGCAACAGATGAAAGATGTGCTTTTTAGTCATGGCTTGTGGCACATTACCACAAGTGATGAAAACAAACCTATTGATGATGATAAGAAGATTAAATGGCTCAATAATCCAAATGAAGCTCGATGCCTCATAGGAATCCATGTTTCAGATGAGTTACAA
Organism: Picea sitchensis; assembly: GCA_010110895.2. NCBI lineage: Eukaryota > Viridiplantae > Streptophyta > Pinopsida > Pinales > Pinaceae > Picea > Picea sitchensis. The sequence goes on from SNQJ01S0014642.1 coordinate 294,880, forward strand.
TTCCATATTTAAAGGAGCATTGTCCTAAATTTGCATGGGCCACTCTTGAGAAGATTTTCTCCAAGCCAAATGAAACTCAAGTCATTCAACTAGAGAATCAATTTATGCACTTAGATCTACATATAAGATTACTTGGTACATCTCCAAGACTTGTGACTGTCACTGGAGCAATGTGGCACCATCTTCAAGGAGGACTGCCAACTGATACAAATAATTCTCCAAAACCTTCCATCTTCATATGAGGTTATTGTTTCCAATTATTGCTTTGTGAAATGTATGCTTGGTCGTGATGTCGATTTAGACATCGATATCTTTTGTAATCTATTGATTGAGGAACAACAAAATTAGCAAATTAAGAAAGATTGGCTCCTAGCAAAAGGCTCATCTAATCACAAGTAAGCAATAGTGACGGCATTCATAAGAGGCATGATAAAGGTCCCAAAGCAAACACTCAACCACAAGAACAATTGAAGCAAGAAGAGAAGAAGTCAAGAAAGAAACATTGTGGGTATTATGGAAAATTGGGGCATCCCGAGTATAAATGCTGATGGAAAATTGGGGCATCCAAAGTATAAATGATTTAAGAAGTTGAAGGACCTTTCTTAAGAAGTTGAACCATTGTCCAATCAGCAACAACAACAACAAAAAAGCCCTCGGTATGATGGTATGGCCTTTTTTTGCAGTGACTTCGACAACCTTCAAAGTTTATACTTCTTCCAATGATTGAATTTGTCAATTTCTTTTGTACTCGTTATATGGCTAGGGATGCTTCACTCTTTTCTTCCCTATATCATGACAAAAATTGGGATCAGGAAGTTTATATTGGTATGTAATGTCCCTCCCTCGTGGCTAATATAAATTTGCCCACTGCTGCTATGATAAGGAGGGATTTCGTGGTTTAAGACCTTCGTCAAACACTTCATTGTGATACCCTCTTACCTTTGGAATAACACCTTTTGTAACTGCTGGAATGTTTATCCTGTTCGCTGTTATGTTCTCTGCTCTTAATGGCTTGTGAATTCCGTCAAACAGTTTGTATGTGAAGTGTGTTTAAGTGTTTGTTGGTTTAGTGATTTTATCAAACAGTTTCCATCCCTTAGGAAACATTTGTCTTGCAATTTCTACCAGCAGAAATATAAAGGAATAATGATGCTAGGACAACAAGGAAATTAGCTCCAAACTGATCTATCTTATTATTATTCAAATATAAACAAACTCCAGCAAAACACTCACAGATCAGATCTGAAGTACATTGGTAATTAAAGGAAAAGATGGCTGGAACAGAGATAAAATGTAATGGTTGCTGCAGATACCCTCTTTGCTGCATAGAGGGCCTTTAATACTCCAAAACTCAGTCCTAACAGCATGAACTCGGACTTGTGGCAGGTAATCGTCCGAGCAACACAGAACTCAGCTCCCAGCACTTATAACTCGACCCTACAGTAGTATATTAGATCCCTGTGTAAGAAATACAGCCAGCCACAGGAAGAACTCTGTCCAGCAAAGATAAATTCGATCCCACTCAAGTAAAATCGACCCTCTTACAGCCAACTTGGCCTCTACATGAAGTATGCCGCCACACACACAAGAATACGCCCAGCTCTAAAGGAGTACGGCTTAGCACAAGGAGAAAACTTGGTCCAAGTAAGAGATGCAACCCAGCTGCCAAGGGAATTCGTCCCAAGCAAATAGCTCGGCCCCACTAGTCACAGCTCGGATCCTTGATGAAGCAATGCAGCCTGTTGCCGTCCTTATACACACATGCAAACGTGAGCTATGTCCTGCTCACTTAGTGTGTCCTTGGAGGCACAATGCCTAGGTTCAAAGCCCACTGTCACCTCGACTTGAACCTCTTCCGTCTAGGCTTACTCCTAGGGAAGCCAAGGGGGGTAGACCCTAGTTACTATGTGAGATTAAAGATTAATTCTAGGAGTTGGTTTCAATTGGTTAAAGGTTTGGGGGAAGATCTAGCCTATATGAAAAAGCAGCAAATGCAATGTGTAAAAATTCACATGTAAAGCAAACCCTTTCCTAAGACAACTAGAGACTAGTGCCTAAGGTTGGGCAAGGGGTCAACTAGAGTTTAAGGGAGATAGTTTTTACAATGATTACCCAAGATTACAAAAGAACTAGATACAATACTACAAGACTAGATACAAAGCTACAACAAAAGAATATCTAAGAGTTACAACTAAATGCAAGATACATAGATGTTACAATTATGAACAAGAAATACAAACACTAACTAGGTTGCTTGACTTGTGCAGGAAATGAAGATGTTTCAAATGGAAAGAAGATACCAACACATCAAGCCAGCATGCTCAATAATAGAGTGTCTCCAAAGGATGCGCAACACTATGTGACTGCTTTCAATGGCAAACACAAATTACACAAACCCAACAATGAAGCTGCCTCCAAAGGATGCACAACTTCAAGGGGGCTAATCCAATTAATCAAAACACAACTTAAACTGAAAATGAAATGCTTTGAAAGAGAGCCTCCAAGGGCAAGGGCGCAACTGAAAACTACTTAGTTGTTCATCCACAAAACCAAAATACTTGCATGAAAAAAAAATGATAAGTTGTAATGATCCCAAGCCAATTTTTTTGCTTGGAATCACTAACTAATCACTGATTTGATTATTATTTGTTGTGTATGCAGGTTGGCCATGAGTATTTCGGACTTAGGGTTTATTAAGCCACAGATTTATACAAGCATCATTGTCATCATATGAAGATCGTCAACACTACACAAGATAGGAACCACAAGCGAAATAGCTGAACTTTATTATAAGAAAGCAAGCACCTAATACAATAGAGAAGCAGATCTGGAATAGATGGCTTCAAGACAATAATATAGAGTTGCATACAAAATGCTCCCGGAGATACGAATCAAGCCTCCCAAAGGCTGCAATAGAAGATGAACTCTCAACTGCAAAACCAGGGTTTCAGCCTAACCCTCAAGCAACTGGTACGGCCCTGTTGACTACTAGTACGGTCTGTTGAAGACAAAGACACCAAGGGTTCGACCCTCCTGAAGATGAAGACCTGCAAATGCTGCCAAACTCCCCCCAATGATAGATCAAGACAATGGACGCCTCCTCCTGAAGTATGGAGCTCAAACACTAAAGCTTCCTCCTCAAACTGCAGAAACCCTAGGATGGTACGACCCTCCTGAAACCCTGAATATGGCCAATGGTTTTGAATCGTCTGAAACTCTCTCGGATGATAGATCGGCCAGCCACAAGCACTTGAGAGAAGTTTCGAGGTCAGATCTAGCCTATGGCCTTCTAGATCTGGGAAATACTGAATCACCAAGTCGTACCCTTACTCCTGAAATCATCCCAACCTACAAATAGATGAAAGGGACGTGATAACTCCTCCAAGAAGCCCTCAAACTGATGAGCAAGGGCTTGCAGGCAAAACCTTAATGTTGGAAACCTCTCAAGCTTCTTCAAGGTGTTGGATCTAGCTCTTCCTCAACAAATGGTGCGCCCCTGCAAGAAAACCCTAGTTGGTACGGCCCTGCTGGTCCAACTGGTACAACCCTGCTACTCTTCCTGAATAGATGATGGTTGTAGAATGGTGTGGGTGGAGTATTTCATCCCCGAGACCAAGCTTGGAGCTAGGTGAGTGGAATCTTTCACCACTGAGCTACTCACTAGGGTTTGTAATATCAAAACCCTCAAAACTGTATGCTCAAGAGCATCAACAAGCAAAATACCAAAATCCAAAATGAATGAGAGGTGTGCCCTAGCCTTCTCTTTATACTTTTCTTATGTTTCCTTGTTGAGTTAAGTTAACCTCTAGGGTTAACTCCTATCTCAACCTCCAGTGCTTCTATTCCTTCATTGAGTTATCTTTTTAACTCTTTTTACCTTTTCATTAAGTCAACTTAAGAATATAACCTTAGTTTGGTTGTCTTTTCCCCTCAGTGTGAGACTATGGCCTAGTGGGGACACCTAGACCACTTAGTCTTCCCAAACCTCTTCATCAAGAGGTGGGGGATGTCACAGTCTCCCCTGCTAGAAATTGCTTGTCCTCAAGCAATTCCAAACCTGTCTCACGTACCACATGTTCATTCTCCCACGTGGCATCCTCAATGGGTAGATCCTTCCATCTGATCAAGTACTCTTTGATGCTTCTCTTCCTGAACCTCTTCTCTCGAACCTCCAATATCTCTTCCAGAATCAAAATAAGCTGCCCCTCTTCGTCCATGGGAGGTAATATCTCAATGGGTGTGATGTGTTGGCCGATGGCCCTCTTCAGGCAGGACTCATGGAAGACATTGTGTATCATGATGCCCTGTGGAAGCTCCATCTCATAAGCTACGGCCCCTATCTTCCTATTAATCCTGTAGGGCCCAAAGAAACGTTGTTGTAGCTTCTCTACTCCGCTTCTTTTTATAGAAGCTTGCCTATATGGTTGGAGCCTTAGATAGACTAAGTCACCAACCTCAAAAGTACACTCAACTCTGTGCTTGTCTGCCTGGACCTTCTGTTGGTTCTGTGCCCTCTATAGATGATCCTTCAGCTCTATTAGGATGTCTTGACTCTGTTGTACCCAATCATGTACCATTGGTGCCCTGTTGTCACCAAAAGCAATCTCCACAAAAGAGAGTGGATCATAGTTGAATAAGGCCCTGAATGGTGGCATGCCTACGGACACGTGTTGGGTGGTGTTGTAGCAGTACTCTCCTAAGTGCAACCATCTGACCCACGCTTTTTGCTGCCCTGCTACATAGTTCCTGAGGTAGCCTTCCACCCACTTGTTGACTATCTCGGTCTGTCCATCCGTCTGAGGGTGATAGCTGGTACTAGGGGTTAAAGTCATACCAACCAATTTGAACAACTCCTACCAAAATGTACTCATGAACCTGCTATCCCTGTCACTGACAATGGTCTTGGGTAGGCCGTGCAACCTGAAAATCTCCCTGAAAAATAGTTCAGCCACCTGTGTTGCACTGAAGTCTGTGGCTATGGAGAAGAAGTGTGCAAACTTCGTCAACCTGTCCACTAATACAAAAATGCAGTCCTTTCCTTGTGTCCTTAGCAACCCGGTGATGAAATCCATGGATATGCTTTCCCACTTGTGCTCTGGAATGGGTAAGGGTTGCAGTAGTCCTACTGGGTGAGTGTGCTCATCCTTGTTCTCCTAGCATGTAGTACACTCCTTGACATGCTTTATTACATCCTCCTTGAGGCCCTTCCATGAGAACCTCTCGCTCACCTGCCTATATGTCTTGCTAATCCCTTGGTGCCCTGCCATTGGTGAGTCATGACATGCCTGCAACACTTTGGCCTTGAAGGTCGATCCAGGAACCAAAAAGATTTGGCCCTTGTAATAGATGAGGTCATTTATAACCTTGAAGTTCTCATCCTGTACATGTCCGTCCAATAGCTGACAAGCGAACGGATCCTTTGCATACTCCATCACCAAGTGGTCCTTCCAGTCAACCGATACACCTGTCATGGAAAAAATGGATGGCCTCCTGGACAATGCATCAGCCACCACGTTGTTCTTCCCTTTGACAAATTCAATGTCAAAGTCATAGGCCTGTATTCTGCTTACCCATTTTTGTTGCCTTTCATTTAAGTCCTTCTACTCCAATAGGTATTTAAGACTGTTATGATCTGATTTGACCACAAACCGTGCACCTACCAGATATTGCCGAAATTTGGCTAGTGCATGCATGATAGCCAACATTTCTTTGTCACAAATGTTGTAGAGTAGCTTAGGACCCCTGAGTTTTCGACTCTCATAGGCAAGAGGGTGCCTATTCTGCATCAGTACAGCCCCTATACCTTCTCCTGAGGCATCACACTCCAAGGTGAAAGGCAGGCCAAAATCTACAAGGGCTAGGACTAAGCACATGCTCATCACCTTTTTCATCTTATCCATCGTAATTTGAGCTTCTTCACTCCATTTGAAGGCTCCCTTCTTAGTCAAATCGGTCAAGGGTGCACATAGCTGAGAAAACCCTTTGACAAATTTCCTGTAGTATGTGCACATGCCTAGAAATCCTCTTAACTCTATGAGTGTCTTAGGAGTAGGCCACTCCATAATGGCTTTTATTTTCTCCTGATGTACCTATACCCCCTTTGCTCCAATGATGTGTCCCAAGTAGAGTACCTCTGTCATTCCAAACTCACATTTGGATTCCTTAGTGTACAGTGACTGTTCCTCCACGATAGACAAAATTTGGTCCACATGCCTAAGGTGTTCCTCCCACGTCTTATTGTAAATGAGCAAGTCATCAAAAAATACTAACAAGTGCTTCCTCAGTTGTTTGTTGAGCACATGGTTCATGCAAGATTGGAACGTGGTTGGGGCATTGGTTAACCCGAAGGGCATCACCAAGAACTCATAATGGTCGTAATGACACCTGAAAGTTGTTTTTGAGATGTCCTCCTCCCTCATCTTGATTTGATGGTAGCCAGAACGAAGGTCAATCTTTGTGAAATAGACAACTCCATGTAGTTCGTCTAGCAACTCATCAATCCTTGGTATAGGGTACCTGTTTTTGATTGTCCTTTTATTCAAGGCCCGGAAGTAAATGCACATCCGCATAGTCCCATCTTTCTTCTTGACTAGCACTACTGAAGAAGCAAAACGGCTAGAGCTCGCCCTGATGTGTCCCATGTCCAGAAGTTCTTTGATGGCTTCCTCTATCTTGTCTTTATACTTCTTTGGATGCCAATATGGTGTGGTGATGACTAGTTTAGCTCCTGCCTCAAGCTCAATGATATGCTCAAACCCCCTGTCTGGTGGCACTCCTAGAGGTATCGGCCCAAACACCTTGCTGTGTTTGTCAATGATCTCTTGGATCTCCGGAGTGTAGTGATCCTTCCCCTGCTCATCCACACGTGCCGAAATCCTACATACGATCTTCTCCCTCCTGAAGATGGCTTCCATCCTCTTGGCGTGACTATCTTGGCCGAATTACCTGTCATGCCTCGGAGCACTACCTTTCGTCCACCCTCCTCTGTAAAAGACATCTCCATGGTCTTGTGGCTGGTGGTGATAGGCCCTAATGTGCTGAGCCACTGAACTCTAAGGATTATGTTAGTGTCCGAAAGATCCATCACATAGACGTCCTGTACCAAATCATGCCTACCCAATGTAAGCTTCATACCTGGAATGTACCTGTCACGAGGCATAGTGCTTCCACCTGCTACCTCCACCTTGAACCCTTCAAATTCCACTGTGGGTATATGCCTTCTCTTCAACAATGTTGAGTCAATGAAGTTGTGAGAGGCTCCCCCATCAATCAATACTGATACATTCTACCCCTGCAAGACTCCTTTTATCCTGAAAGTGTTAAATTTGGGTACCCCATTGATAGATGCCAAGGTGGCTTTCCCTTCAGCCATACTGTCCTGTTCTGTGACCTCCTCTTCTGATGTCCCTGTGGTTTCGGCCTCCATCTTCTATATTTGGCCGCAGTCTTCCTCTTCCTCATTGTTTGAAGTCACTTCTATGTAGTGCACCTGGCCACAGCCCATGCACTTGTGTGATGGGTTCCATGGTTCTTTGCACGTGAAGCAGAATTGCTTCCTTCTAAGTTCCCTCCTGGTGTTGTCATCCATTCTACCACGACCCTTGTCAAATCCCCTTGGGTCACGTCCTCCTTGGTTCATTGGAGGCCTCTGATCTCTTCCCCCGGTGTTAAGGGGTGGTCTAGGAATAAATTTTGGTCTAGCAGTTGGTCCTAGGTCCCTCGTCCTCCAAATATCATCCTATAGGTTGGTAGGCTTAACAGCCTTTACCCAACCCTTCAAGGGTTCCATCAACCCCTCCGTGAAAAGCATCATGAGTCTAGTCGGTGATATATCTTGCACCATGACTGCCAACCCTTGAAATTCTTCAATGTATGCCTCAGTCGTCCCTGTTTGCTTGAGTTGTGTGAGTTCCCGGAAGTGTAGCTCAGGATCCCCTGATCAAATCTATCAATGAGCCTCTGAGTGAATTCTGTGTAGGACACTATCTGATTGTGGCCTAGTGTGGTGAGTCCATGGTACCACCAATCATGAGCCTTGCCATCCAAGTACATAATGGCAAATTTGATGGCTTCCATCTCCCTCACAGGATTAAGTTGCAGATAGGTATCCAGCTTTTGCACCCATGCCTGCGATGTCATCTTGGTCGTACCATCAAAATAAGGAATCTCCATCTTCCCTGTTCTTCGTTCAAACTCGTAATTGCTCATGTGGTTCGACCTGGGCTTGTTTCTAAACTTGAGTTGGTAGTATTGATCTAGGGACATCTGCCTCTAAATCATCATGTCCAAGCCATGGTACTCCCTAGTGCATTGTGCCATCTGCTCAACAAAGTCATCCACCTGCTCTTGTTGCACCTGTTCATCTGTGAATGTGGGCAAGTATGGTCTAGGGTTAGCCCTACTACCCATCTGTCCATGTGACGTGCCTCCTCCAAGGCTTTCCTCGGAACTGGGAGCTTTTTCTAGATTATACCTATTTTCACCATGGGATCCACCTGATCCACCAGCCTCTTTGTTTCCATACATCTCAGGGTCTTTCCCCTGATGAGTCATCTGCATCAATAGTCGGGTTATCATCGTCTGGTTCTCATCAATCTTCCTTAGATTCCCATCTACCTTCTTCAAGGTCTCAGTGATTTCGGCTTGCTCCCTTCGGTTTGTCTCCTGGCTTTCCTGTAAGTGATGGACCAGGTTGTTTTTTGTAAGGTTTAGGGTTTTATGGAATTCGGTTGCCAAGTAAGCCAAGCCCTGTGGCTCACGACCATCTCCTGAACCCTCCATTTCGGCCTCTGTTTCACTGGTTTGTTTCTTCCTCCTGCCCATAAAGACACCACTGTACTTCTACATGCGCTAATCCTCACAGGTGTGGAGGATCAAAGCTTTGATACCACTATAATGATCCCAAGCCAATTTTTTTGCTTGGAATCACTAACTAATCACTGATTTGATTATTACTTGTTGTGTCTGCAGGTTGGCCATGAATATTTCGGCCTTAGGGTTTATTCAGTTATTCAGCCACAGATTTATACAAGCATCATTGTCATCATATGAAGATCATCAACACTACACAAGATAGGAACCACAAGCAAAATAGCTAAACTTTATTATAAGAAAGCAAGCACCTGATACAATAGAGAAGCAGATCTGGAATAGATGGCTTCAAGACAATAATATAGAGTTGCATACAAAATGCTCCCGGAGATACGAATCAAACCTCCCAAAGGTTGTAATAGAAGATGAACGCTCAACTACAAAACTAGGGTTTCAACCTAACCCTCAAGCAACTGGTACGGCCTTGTTGACTGTTGGTATAGTCTGTTGAACACAAAGACACCAAGGGTTCGGCCCTCTTGAAAATGAAGACCTGCAAATGCTGCCAAACTCCCCCCAATGATAGATCAAGACAATGGACGCCTCCTCCTGAAGTATGGAGCTCAAACATTGAAGCTTCCTCAAACTGCAAAAACCCTAGGATGGTACGACCCTCCTGAAACCCTGAATATGGCCAATAGTACGGTCCAGTTGAATGTGGGTTCTGAATCGTCTGAAACTCTCCTGAATGATAGATCGGCCAGCCACAAGCACTTGAGAGAAGTTTCAAGGTCAGATCTAGCCTATGGCCTTCTAGATCTGGGAAATACTGAATCACCAAGTCATACCCTTACTCCTGAAATCGTCCCAACCTGCAGATAGATGATAGGGGCGTGAATCGTGATAACTCCTCCAAGAAGCTGTCAAACTGATGAGCAAGGGTTTGCAAGAAAAACCCTAATGCTAGAAACCTCTCAAGCTTCTTCAACGTGTTGGATCTAGTTCTTCCTCAACAAATGGTGCGCCCCTGCAAGAAAACCCTAGCTGGTATGGCCCTGCTAGTCCAACTGGTATGGCCCTGCTAGTCCTCCTGAATAGATGATAGTTGTAGAATGGTGTGGGTGGAGTATTTCATCCCCGAGACCAAGCTTGGAGCTAGGTTAGTGGAATCTTTCACCATTGAGCTACTCACTAGGGTTTGTAATATCAAAACCCTCAAAACTATATGCTCAAGAGCATCAACAAGCAAAATACCAAAATCCAGAATGAATGAGAGGTGCGCCCTAGCCTTCTCTTTATACTTTTTTTATGCTTCCTTGTTGAGTTAAGTTAACCTCTAGGGTTAACTCCTAACTCAACCTCCAGTGCTTCTATTCCTTCATTGAGTTATCTTTTTAATTCTTTTTACCTTTTCGTTAAGTCAACTTAAGAATATAACCTTAGTTTGGTTGAATTTTCCCCTAAGTGTGAGACTATGACCTAGTGGAGACACTTAGACCACTTAGTCTTCCCAAACCTCTTCATCAAGAGGTGGGGGACATCACATAAGTGAATGCTTGCAAGATTTAAGTGTCAACCATTAAAATGCATGTGCCAAAATGAAAAGTCTCAAAGTTGAAGTGGACTTAAGGATTATCAAGTTATTAAGTTAAAGAGTGAATCCTAACTAAGTGTCAACCTCAAGACTCCCCCCGCTTGCACCAGGTAGTTGTTGGGTGCTCAAGAAGTGAGGCAAACAAGGCCCCACCCTAGCTCCATAAGTCAACCCAAGGAAAGAAGTACTCCGAGAAAGGATGTTGAGCGTCGTGAGATCATCCCGACCTATCACCTTTTGTTGCTTCCTTTCAATCCCCGTTTAAATGGCAAAGTTGGGTCAGTGGTGAGTGCCCTATTAAGTCTAATAAATTTTAATCCCTATGAAGTTAAGGTAAATTAAGTTAGTGTTAAGCAAGATGTTGCTTGCCAAAGAGTTAAGTGCTTGAACCAAAATGAAATTGCTTGCAAGTAATGAAAGTGCTTGATCACAATGCAAAACATGAAATAGCATGAAAATATTTGAACATTGAACTTGCAAGAAAGGAAAAGTATGATGCCTTAAACTATTTATGCCATGCCCATGATACTTGCAAGAAATAAAAAGTGCTTGTGTAAAGATAAGGAAATGGAAACAAGTACTTGAAATAATCAAATCTTGCAATGAAAAGACTAAGATAGCATCAATAGATCACTATGCCTCCATGGACCTAAACTAGCATTAAGATGTTACTTCTACTTCTAAATAATTCTAACCATTTAACACATGAGAAGTAAACCATTAAAACTAGAGATACAATTTTGGGGGTTGGCTAGGCCAAGCACACTCCAAGGTGTAGGCAACAATAAAGATTAAATGCTTGAAAGATAAAAACTAAACTAAGCAAACCACATACAATGGCACAAGGTGGAGGCAAACCTTCCTATTTTGTGTCAAAGAGGATTGAAATAAAATGAAGTAAAATGCTAAAATAAAACTAGCCACACAACCTTGTCCTAATGAGAAGTGGGGCAAACAAATAAATGAAATATTGCAGAAATTAAAAGACTAACCTAGCCTTACGATTTTGGGGGTTGGCTAAGACAAGCTCACACCAAGATGTAGGCACAAACTAAATATGTAAATTGCAGAAAATTACAAAAAGGAAATGCAAGCCTCTTAGGGACTCCCTTGGGCTTGCTTACAATGCTAAAAAAATGGAGAGGAAGATATGGGTATTGTTACCCAACAATGGGAGGCTCTTCTTGAGTGTTTTGTGGCCCGATTTGGGCAGCACTACCCCTTGTACTGGAGAGAATCTGCAAAAACCAGCAAGCAAAAGCTTGCTGGAAATGCTGCAAACACAAACAAAGTGAAAAAAAAAATTGTTTTTACACAGAAATTTTCTGCATACAAATTTCAGCAATATAAATAATTTAAGTGACCTATTCTAAGTGTTAGATAACCCAAAATTCTGAAATGAAATGAACAGAAATAATTATTAGAAACTAAGGAGGCTCAAGATAGGTTATGAAGGCAAGTTTCCAACTCAAAGCAAGCCTTGCAAACCCTTAAGATAACCTGCAAATACTTGTGCAACAACTATAAGATGAGAGAAAATAGTGAGTAAGTAAGATAGATAAAACAAACTAATTTGAAAATCTACTACTCTACTCACCTAGATTCACAACAACACTATTGGAAATCTACCCAAGCAAAATATTTTGCTTGGGAAATCTACTCTATATCCTAAGAATGCTTCAACAAATAACAAGATCACCTCAAATCTGAAATATCCCTGATCCGGCTGATCAAGATATTTGCTACGGTTCTACTGCTTCAGCGTGCAGATCTGATACACTGGGGGTTTCTGGATGCGTTTTAGTGGTTGACGAAGATGTTCGTTGGTTAATGTGTTTGCATGTCAGTTATTATGGATGCATGTAGGTTATTATAGTTGCATGTTGCATAATAAAGGTCTAACAATCATAAAATGATGCATGCAATAGCATAGAATGGCATCTGCTCAATATTAAGATTAATAATGGTGCATGCATGGGAATACAAATCGCCTACTGAAATATAGAGACTAAACGTCAGTCAGATCTCATCGATCTGTACTGGAATACAATCAAATACAAAGGAAATACCTGTGACCGCAAGAAGACAGCAGATCTGCTGTATGCACGGATAGGAAGACCAAAATGAACGATCCCGGATGAGCACGGTGACCGCTATCAGCTGGAAAACTCGATCTCAAAACTCCACCGTCAGAATGAACTCGAAACTGCTCCAATTAATTCGCCCTGGCCTCTGCACTGGAAATAATGTCTGACGGATCTCGGAACGGACCTCTACGGCACCAGATCTGAACCCCTGGGGGTTTGCGCCCCTCCTTGGGCACTGAATGCGCCCCAATGGATTCCACCGTCGGAATCTGCCGCTATGTAGCTCAAAACGATCGTCTCGTCCAACAATGAAATGGGTCGGAAGGGTTTGGTCGGATCTGATGAGAAACCCCTGCATGCAAGGCCAAACGTCTGTCCGGAATCGCTGTGCCCTAAACAGCTGTATGGGTCGCTTTGCAAGATTCCACCGTTGGAATCTGATGATGACTGGCTCAATGGAAGCTCCCTGGCTAGATCTCTACTGGGTCGGAATGAATCTGCAATCGAGACCACGGTCTACTACAGATCTCTGAATCTCCTAAATAGCTTGCGCCCTCCTTGGCTAAGTTGCGCCCTCCACACTGAATACTCCTGAAATGCACGATGAAATACCTGGATGGTATCTCCGATGGGCTAGGGTGTGTCTCTCAACACCGAAACCGATCAAGGGTGGTGGTTTCCTTCAGAAATCCACAAAACAAGAAAGTCGGCTCTCCTCCTCCTCTGGAAGCTCTCAACATCAAATCATAACAATGCATAATGAGGAATTAGGTCAAATTCCTCTCTTTATATCTTTCCCGACCTAATCCTTCGTTGACATCACTTAACCTAGGCGCCTTTCCTCCTAAGTGAATTATTTGTCAATTAAGTCGCCCCCTTATCACCTTTTCGTTCTAATTCTTCGTTGACTTAGGCTTAAGTGATTTTTCCTAAGTATTTAGGCTTATTTATCGTTTAGCCTTA
>SNQJ01S0014642.1:308344-322246 GCA_010110895.2 Picea sitchensis
TAAATAGCTTGCGCCCTCCTTGGCTAAGTTGCGCCCTCCACACTGAATACTCCTGAAATGCACGATGAAATACCTGGATGGTATCTCCGATGGGCTAGGGTGTGTCTCTCAACACCGAAACCGATCAAGGGTGGTGGTTTCCTTCAGAAATCCACAAAACAAGAAAGTCGGCTCTCCTCCTCCTCTGGAAGCTCTCAACATCAAATCATAACAATGCATAATGAGGAATTAGGTCAAATTCCTCTCTTTATATCTTTCCCGACCTAATCCTTCGTTGACATCACTTAACCTAGGCGCCTTTCCTCCTAAGTGAATTATTTGTCAATTAAGTCGCCCCCTTATCACCTTTTCGTTCTAATTCTTCGTTGACTTAGGCTTAAGTGATTTTTCCTAAGTATTTAGGCTTATTTATCGTTTAGCCTTAATTCCTCCTTATTTCTCCATCTGGTTCCCTGTTTATGCCTGACTATAGTCTACGGGAACCTATAGACTACTAAGTCACTCCCTGCTGGCCTAATCTTGGGGACGGGACATCACAAAATCACAAGTACACCAAGAACACTCTTTGACACACCATTTGTCCTCCAAAGCCTTCTATTAACAAGTAGGAAGTTGTAGCAAGTACTTGCTACAAGTTCCTTTCCAAATGTGAGAGCAAGATGGGAGAGATGAGGAGAGTGAAGAGAAAAATGGGTAGCATAGCAGTAGCAATAGAATTGGTGAGGAAATGAGGGAGAGAGAGCACTCATTTATACTTGGAGAGGCAAAGCTACCCCTCTTGGATAAAAGCCAAGTGTCAACAACCAAGCACAAGTGAGCATCAAGCAGGGGGGCGCAACTTTAGGGTTTAGGAGGTGGATTGATGAGATGGCATGAGGTGGAGGGTGAATGCCAAGTCAAATGTGTGAGGTGGATGGCTTAGGAGGGCGCACTAAGGGAGAGAGGGCCCCACACCTTTAAATTTATCATTTTCTAAAGTTTCCTCAAGGAGGGGGGTGCAACTTCCCTAGGGGGGCAAATTGTATGAAGTGAGTGTCATGTTGAGGGGGTGTAAAAAGTTAGGGAAAGGGTTAGGATAGGATAGGCTAAGGTTTAGGCAGTATCTCCCACCTTTACTCTAACCATTTAGCTCAATTTTACAAAAAATGACATTTTGACTATGTCATGACTTAGCAATTCAATTGTTGTTTTTGACTGACTAAGACTCCTCATGAACAAACACCTAGCAAAACTTGTCCAACTGAGCTGAGACTTGGTCCAAGGGTGTAAGGGGACTCCTTCCATTTCTTTTGAGCACAAATACCCCTAGAAAAAGCCCAAGGACCTAGTTTCTACATTTTTTATCAAATTTTAATTAAAATTACCCAGCTTAGGCAATTTTAATAAATTAAAAAAAAAAACTATCTAAACTCGACGGAATTCCGCAAAACTTTGAGAGATGTCTTACATGGTCATTTACAACATTCCTAGACATTAGCTACCAGAGGACAAACCCATTAGAACGCCTTTTACCACTTTGGAGGAATTATTGTGGGAGTGAAAAACTCAAGGGAAATTAATAAGGTTGGTTAGGCCAAATTAATAACCTGAGGAAAAAAAACACTCAGTGAAAGGGACTCCTCTAATGATGAAGTCCTAAGGTAACTGACCTAACTATGATCCATGCAGACCAATTACATTATTATCCCACGCAGGGGAGCGGAAATTCCATTCCAAAAAAAAAGTGTTAAAGGCCAAAACTGCCTTGTAGAACCAGAAAGTCTCTGACTTGGTAGCATCTGATGATGCATAACTTCATGGTACATGGAGTTGACCCCCTAATTGAATAGGTGGTCAACACAACCTACATAAGAAGAGCCCTGTCCAATATGCTAAAACTCGGCCAAATCAAGTGAGAACTCGATCCATCAAACAAGGGTTCGACCCGGCAAGGAAAGTCGGTCACTCTCCCATAAGGAATCGGCCCCTTCACACAAAATAACCTCCAATGAAACCCTCACAACTTGCAGCAAATGAATTCGTCCCTCTCGAGGAAGCTCCACGAAGCTCCTAAGCAAATCGATACTCCTCCCACTGAAAAACAAACAATAAGATGAAGTCCAAATGAGAACCTTGGATGGATTCTCCTCTTCGTTTAACTAGGGTGGATGTTGCACCATCGAAACCAAACCAATGATGGAAGGGTTTTGCTAAACCCTAACGAAACAATGGCTCCACGAGCACTCCAAATAAGAGATCAAATCATAATGACGAAAGGTGAAGTGCTACCCTTCCTTTATACTTCTCCGAACTCCTTCTAGATCTTTCCTTTCTTTGACCAAATCCACATGAAGATTAAATTCACTTTATACCCCTTTTTAAACCCCCTTTTAATACTGGAAAGAGATTAATTGGCTTCTAATACATTCCCGGATGTTGGAAATCCCTTTCTCATCATTCCAACCTTTAGATCTTTCTGTCTCGGTTCCAATGAGCTATTACACTCATGTATCCCTTCAGATAATATGGTCCCAATAACACATTTAATGAATTTAATTAAATTATGCCCAATAATAACAAAAGTTATGAAAATCGTCGGAACACCACAAAACCCAGAGCGAACTGTGTGGAAATGATCCTGATGATAAAAGATGGTGAATGGACTAGCTTGGGCCCTATATAACTCCAAATTACTCGAGCTTACTATTAACCTCACTTTACTCCTCTGGCTAGGCTAACATAAACCCACAAGGTCGCCTCTAACTGCAAAGCAGGGGAATCCGAGAATGGGGACATTACATGGTAAAATACTACACTATATGTTTATGGTACTAGAAATGTTAAATTTAAAAATGTTTCCTACCATTAATTATATTTATCGTGTACCAAGTCTTGGAGAAAATCTGCTTTCCATTTACAAGTTTGACTCAATCTAGGAAGAAAGTCAAATTTTTACCAAACAAATTTGTTCTTAAATATAGTAAGGATAAATTTCATGTTGTGGTTTCTAGATAACTTGATGATGATGCAAAACTTTACACACAAGTTATCAATTTTTTGTACATCTAATTCTTGCCAAGGTTTTCATGCTCTTATTGCTCAAACTAATGATGTGAATAGTTTATGTCATGAAAGATTGGGTCACTTGAATTTAAGAAGTTTGCAGCTTATGAGTAGATTGAATATGGTTCATGGCTCCCATGTTTATGCGTAAAAGAACTCATTGTAGTAGAGGATCCATACATGTTCGACCATTCGATAGAACCCAACCTGTCTTGATCTTCGGTTACATGCAAGCTAAGTCACTGCATTCAGCCGATTTCAGTAATGAAATTCGAAATTTGTCGAATTCAAAGGCTAGGCGAACAAAATTCATTCAAATTCGCGAGGGTTTTTTTACAGTGTGTTTTCTTGAATGATTCTTCAACGTCTCTGTGTTTGTGTATGCCCTCCCACGAATGGATGCCTCGACTATATTCCCTCAAAGGTGCTCTACGATGGTTTAAATGGGCTCTCTGAAAACGATTCCAGAGTGCTTGCAGCTTTGCCGAAAAGGTCGTCTAATTTCCTTTGCACATTCATCGATGAAGGGTTGATTGTCAGTTTGCCTTCATTCACCGTCGAAAGGATTGTGATGGCCTTAGTCCGATATCCCATGCCTACGACCCTAAGTATTTCCTTCCATACATTTCTCATCGTCGGCCTTCGAGCAGTCTATACGTAATATGACCTATACCATAAACATAGCTTAACATTATTTATTATTTATAATTATTTGCATATAACTTATATATTTATAATATAAGTTAAAACTTATATATAAAATAATACAGAATTTCTAAAATTAAGTTCTAAATGTTACTTATTTGACTTTTATATTTATAAAATTAAATCATATATAAACAATTTTATTTTTTTAATATTTGTATTGTTTCATAAAAGTTATATTATATAAAAAAATTAAAATTAAATTTACTTTAGTTATATACATATATATTGACCCTGGTTCGAATTTTATCACTTATTTTTTTATTGTCAGATTTTTATCGAACATCAAGGTCGTCGAATTCGAACACGAACTCGAACCAGGTGACTTAGCATGCAAGTTACCAAAGACTCAATGCTCACTGATGTATTTACTCAATTCACTTCGTACTTGAGCACACTCCTCTTCATCAGGTACTAACTTGTCCAATGCAAGCATATATCCATTTTGCCCCTTTGGATCTGTGTGTTGTTTTCTCCTTACCCTACCCCTAGGTGTTGGTTGGGCCAACCAAGATGGAGAATAATATTTTGGGGTAAGGAAATATGCTAGGGCGTGGAGTGGAACATTCAAATTATCCCACCTTTTGACCACATATTTATGGATATGATCATAAAAGATCACATTCCTTAGTTGAACAATGTCTTTGATGTTAATTTTTCATAACCCAACACCGACAAATAATTCTGAATAAAACTGATTTTTTGAATAAAAGCACAACTGAGTTATTTAACGAAACATACAACAGAAGTAAATAAAACGGAAACCATACACATTGCACAAGAGAATTTTGGGTAAATAATCCCTGGATAAACCCCATAGAGAAAACCAGTTCTGTGATATTTATTACTATTAATCTGGGCTCCCTTCCTAGGATAATGGCCCACCTAAGGAATACAAAACAGCAAATGGCCAAGCCCTACAAACCTCAAGATCATTCGTTCGATCTTGCTAGTTGGATGCTATCTCCCTTGTTGCCCCTTTGCTCCTTTCCTCGACCCCTACCCTGTGCACTTGGATGAATGTCTTTCTCCACCCAATCAGTGAGAGATCACTCTCTCACTCTGTGTGTATCTGTGTGTAATCCTCTCATATAGGTTTCCTTTTATAACCTTGAGTTTACCCTAAATCCAAAACCCTAGATCTCCAAACTGATCAAGGGCTGAGATTAAAACTCACCTTCACTTTAGATTTAACGGCTAGGACTTAATTTAAATACTAATGTCAAATACTTAGGCATTTAATTAAATTAAACTCACTTTATTACAGAAGTACATTCAATTTATTAATCACTTAATAAAGTGAATTTCCTAAGGTTTTGAGAGGCATTAAGGACGATTTCCACATGTTAGACACCAAGCCAATGTGGAAATACATGTTCAATGCTAAATACATCACATTTGATTTGGCCTAGCATGTTGTTTGTCTGCGCTTACACCTCTCCAATAACTAGTTGATTTGTATCTGCAAACCAAATTATACTTTAAATGGGTTTGGTGAACTACAAAATATACCTCACATGTTACCAAAACTGACCATCAAGGACCGTGTCCTCCACCTCCTGAAAGTCAATTCTGTCAAATGCGGATATAGCCCTGTCATTTAAATCCTGCCATGAATCGCTCGAGACCATACTAACCAATGCCTCTCTTACCTTCAAAAGGTGTGTGAAGGTGAGATAATAGCTAGCAAATCTGGCCTTTGCAATCTTTAGTAACTCCAACTCGAAGTGATTGCGGAAAATGAAGTGGGCCATGGTATAATTGGTAATAAATCTTATCATCTTCTTCCCTCTCTTATACAAAGCACCAATCCATCTATAATCATGGCCCTTCATTTTAATGATATTATGCATGAAAAGGTTCATTGTGTGAACCAAACACCCTGACCAAAATATATTGGGGTAACTATCCTCAATGATTGCTCCTACTACCTTACAATCAGTTGCATTATCGGTGATGACTTGAATGACATTGTAGGGCCCAATCTCTTGAATGGTTTTAATCAAGGCATCTGCAATATTAATATCGGTCTTGTAGCAATTTGAGTAGTCATGGGCTGAAAGAAAGACCACACCACTAGCAGACACACCAAGAATATTTATCAATGGCTTGCTTTTAACATTTGTCCAACCATCAGATACAATTGATACCCCATGTCGGTTCCAATCATTTGTAAATTTTCCTAGAGCAACATGGATTTTGGCTCTTCCCCTATCAAGTCCCAAGGTTCTAGCTTTGTCATACCCAGGGGTCTTGTATCCTTTAGGGGTACCATTGATGGCTTGTACCATTTCATGCCAATAGGATGAGAGAAGAACATTGAATGTTGTTATAGCGCAAGTTGTAGGTTGGGCAAAGCCCGACCCAACCACAAAGCAAGAGCTACAACTTGGGAATCGTGCACCCAATGTCACCTCGATGTAGGTCTTGCACTTCAAGGGTGACTAGGTCACTCTAGGGAGGCGATCCCAATGAACCTAGGGGGATTGAAATGGAGATGGAGGAAAATGGAAGTGAAGCCCCTAGAGGTCAACTCTAAGTGGAGTGAAATGTGTGGAATGAAAATCTTGGGAAGGTCCAAGGGTTGCCAAGTATGTTTAGTAACCTGCAAATGGTGAAATACTTGCCCGAGACACAAGAAAAGACACTTTGCAATGATGTATGTTAGTTGGATCAGCAAGTTAAGCTTGTTGTCCCTAAATTGCAGCGATAGATAATAGTGTATATCAGCAATAATATGGTACTATAAGCTGCTCACTAAATGCTAGAGATCAAGTAGAAAATGCAAGAGAAAGACAAGTAAATAACTAGCTAAACTCGAGATGAAAAATCAATATTCTTAGCATAAAAGATAAGGCTGTTGTAGACACTTGTCTGCAGCAAATTATATCAACCTTATGGCTGAAACATTCAATGTATTACAGCACGAAAATCAGCCACTGAAACACCTTGAAACCTTTTCAAAAAGTCTGTTGGACCAAGAAGAATAAGTGTGCAAACTTTGAGCGAAATCCAATGGTTGACAAGAGAGTTATTCAAGCAAATGAGTTAGGGTTTTTGCAGCCCTAATGGCTGAAGATGTAATTTTATAATAGCAGCAAGAAGTAGTGGGAGAGAGGGGATGCCTTAATAAGGGAAGACTCCTCTCAATGAGGCAAGCCAACTCCAAGCAAGAGATCTTTCAAAAAATAAAAAATTCACGTTTCCCAAGACAATGATTTTATATCTCCAATGCAAAAAATATATGACTAGTGCCTTTACTATTAGGTTAATGGAGTCAAATAAAGAAAGAAATAGAGAAGCTACCTTCTTGGGGGTGTAAGCCCTTTTACTTCCCAAGGTAAGTTTTCTAGCTAGGGTTTAAGCTAAGAGGGTGTATGCCCTTATACTTCTCTTAGCAAACCCTTGTATAATCAATGAGATGAAGCAGAAAATGATGAAGACTATGGTGGGGGTGTATGCCCTTATACTTCCCACCTAGCTCCTAGCACAACAATCCTTGACTCGAAAAAATCATAGCACAATAGTAAAAGACCATAGCAAGATCAAGAGAAATGCTAAGATAATCCACCATAAGAGCAAAAGACAAGCCTTCCAAGGCTTGCGCTAGACTTCCACCAACCATTCATCAATAGATAGCCATAAACAAGGGCTAAAAGAGACAATCGTGCCAAAGATAGCGAAAATTTCAAACCAATACTTCTCACAATGAGGGAGAGTTATGTTAAAATGAGATCTCATGATCTCTTATTTATACAAATGTCACCAAGGTGACTTGTCCACAAATTAAGGGGTAAACCACAAGATTAGGGGTCAACAGACCTAATCTTGCCCCTTTTACAAAGTAATTCATTTAAAATTCACTTTTGCACATAAGAAAACCCTAATTTTAGAAGGACGTCACCCCTTTAGGGGACGTTTTGGCATTAGGAGCAAGTCGTTGGTGTAGGAGCAGGGTCTCTAGGCTTGCCAAAGCCACATGTCACGTATCCAAGTTACTTCCTTCATGGTCAAAGCCCAACTCGCCTCAAAATGTCCAAGTGCCAATGCATCAAGCACACCACCAAACCCTAACCCCCCTAGGTGACGTCATGCCTCTAGACGTTTTGCCTCTCCTTGGAAAAACGTTTGGTATGTGGGGGGCAGGTTATGTCGTCCAAGTCATCTTTGAGGCCTTCCAAGTTTGATCTCTCTCATTCGGCATGCTGGCCCCTGGCATCCAACCTGTGGGCTTGCAGCCCCATGGAAGCCCAAGCTAGGTTTGTTCTCCCAAAACTATCCACCAACTAGGTCCTGCAAAGACAAATGAGCACGCCCTCCGAGGATCTCAAGTCATAACATCATGATAAGTGAATCCAATCAATAAATAAGCCATCTAAGCATGTGCATCAAAGATCACTATATCAAACAATTAATTGCTCAAAGACACTATGCGACTTGTCAAGCTTGGATATGGGAGGGTTGACGAGGTGTCCTATTGGGTAGATCTTTCCCTAGGTCAAGGAAAGTTTCCAAGAGATCCTTCTCTAAACCATGTAAAGTGGATGAAGTGGTTGGGGTCAAGACTCAATGGGCATAGAGCTCATGACATGCAAGGGGTTGTAGTGTCTCATTCATGGGTGCCTTTGTAGAGGGTGTGTGATACCTTTGTCCGCAATTCACTTTTTCCAAGCCCATCAATTGCCTTTTATCTTTCTTTCTTTGTTTTTTTTCAATATAGCATAAGGAGAGGTTGAAGGTCACTGCCCTGGCGTGGTGACCAGATGGTGGTAATGTCACCCACAAACACCTAGTGGAAATGAGAAGGTTGGCTCGTGATGAGACCCCCTTTCTCTCAGCAATGCAACCGAGAGCCATTACCCTGATTTGGTGACTAGATGATGGCAATGTCATACCACTAGATATTCATGGACATGATAGGTCGGCTTGTGATGAGACCTCCTATCCTTCAACTAACCTTTTAAGCATTCTTTATTATATTGTGGGTCCCCTTTACTCAAAGATAAGTGTTTCACTGCTTTCTTGGGTGATCCGTGGGCGAAGCATCTGGAAGGTTTATACAAGGCTTTTATCTTTTACCCAACATCAACCCCTCTGGGCCTTCAGCCCCTTCTTCCCATAGAATGAGGGACAACCCCTTCTTGGGTCAATACACCCTAAAATCCCAAGAGATAAGGAAATGGAGGGAAATAATGATGGAAAATGGTAAGTATGGTCAGGAACGATATGATGGCTCATTAAGGGAGTTCCCGGTAGCAAACCCATCCCCAAGGAAAACCACTTACTAGGGCACAATGTCAACCACCAAGGTGAAGCAGGGCAAATGGCATAATGTCCAAGCATATATCATGAAATCTAGGGCAATCTAAGATACAACATAATCAATTGGCTTAAATATTGAAATGATGATCACCATAATACTGACTTGTACCTCATGGAGCAAGGCCCACTGCCTTCCGGAAGCCAGCTGGTGTGGTGGATGCCATCTACAAACCTGTGACCATCTGTGGTGGTGAGTGGGTTTTCCATCTGTGCAAAAGGGTATTGTTGGTCATGTAGTCTCTCGGCACTCCATATCTGCAACCTGAGGGCCTCGAGAAATAATCTCCTTAGTTATCCACAAAATGGGGATAACACCTAGCTCCTACTTGGGGACATGTGCTCGTCGTAGAGTGCATGAGAACCGCAACATCTCCTAGTAGACCTGTGCCTGCAAGGAAACATCAAACTGTCAAGTGCAGGATGGCCTACTCATCCTTGTTCTCATATGATGATAATCAAAGCCAACTAAACTAGAAAAAGAAAATTTTGACATTTTTTCAATAAATTCTAAGCTAAGCATGAAATCAATAGTACAAGTAGAGCGAAATGAAAATGAAATGCATCTAAATTAGTATGAGCAATCAAGATGCAAATGCAGAGAATCAAAATGACTTACCTACTTACCTGAGGCACGGGCCCTGAAGAAGTCATGTGACCTAGATGTGAGGTTGGAGAAGAGACCCATCTACTGGTACTGGCATCTTACTCCCGTCTAAAGTTGTCAGATAGTACCTTTCTTTGTCAGACTTCTTCCTGATGATGTAAGGGCCAAGCCATGAGTTGCTATCTTTCTGGTCATATCTGGGCTTGCCCTTTCTTTTGTCCCACATGAGCACAAGACTCCCTTCATTGAAATCGATGCAAGGTGTATTCTCGTCATATGAAGGCTCTATGTGGACTATCTCTTTGACGATTTCTTCATGTTTCTCATCTTCTTCTTGTATAATATGGATAGATCCCAGCTCTTTCCCATGGTACTTTGCAGTCTTCTTTTTATCTGTACATGGGAGAAACATCTCTATTTAATCTTCCTGCATGAAGGGTAACTTAGATGGATCATACTCAATAACTTGTGGAGGCATATCATGGCAGTGCTCACTGACATAGTTGGGGCCCCTCAAATCCATCACATGTGTATCTTTCTTTTCCCTGTTATGCAAGATCTCATACGTGCCATCACCCATGGGAATATATGCATGTGTAAGTTTCATGCTAAGAAAACCTCCAAGGGCTGAAGACCAGGTCCTTGACAAGAGCATCCCCCAGGCATCGGGAACATCGATCACCAATATGTCCATGAGAACGCTGATATGTGGAAAATCTATCAAAAATACCTCAACGTCTTCACATACTCCCAAGACCTCAACTCTTCTTGAATCAATACCACAAACATTGTCATAAGGTCGGGTTGTCTTCAAACCAAGTTGTTTCATTACCTTCAATGATATGACATTTGTTGAGGCCCCTGAATCAAGCATGCAGTTGTTCAAGTGGAGGCCATTCATGCCTAATGAAAGATAGAAGGGAGGGTTCTTGTCTCTTGGCCGATCGAGAGACATAGTATTCAAAATGTTGGGAGGATCCTCCTTCTCGGTTGGCACCTATAATATCCTCAAAATTTCCCTTTTTACAGAAGGGATCTTACACATCTTTGTCACTGGGACCATCATATTCAGTCTTCCAAACATGTTTGCAACATCTATATTCAACTGAATGTCATTTGTAGGAGTTGGTTTAGGAAGCAACTCACATACCGGCGGTGGAGGTGGTGGAGCCACATTTTCTGCTGATGGAAGAGGAGTATTAGGTTATGATGGAGGGGCTGAAGCATTTTTTCTTCTGTAGGTAAGGATTTCCCTCCTCCTCGGTTCCTTCTTCTGATCATCTGACAATTTACTTAAGGCCCGGAGTCTCCCCTCTCTTTCTCCTATTCTTCTAGCTTCATTGATCTGTTCTTGAGTAACATGTTCATCATTGAGATTGCAAATCATGAAGTTTGTATCGTCTGGATAATCTTCGTCTTGTCGAGGGCACTCGTCTTCCCTGTGCGGTTCTTGGCATGGGAGACACCAAGCTTCTATATCAATTTTCCCAATAGGTTTCAAAGTATCTGGGGCCATTGCCTCTTGTTGAGGTCTTGGTTTCCAACCGGTGGCATCTTTCTGTTGTCTGGCAAACTGAGGTCTGGGAGCAGATTGATTTCTTTCCACTGTAGTCATACAGTTCATAACTTGATTCTTTGCCTGAACAAACTAAGTATTCATTTGGTCTATCTTCTGATTCAGGAGAGCAATCGGATCAGGAACATTGTTGTTGGAAACCTTAGTGCTTGATTCTATCTTGTTACGAGGGTACTGAAAAGGTTCTATTTTTGAATCAAGGAGATTTTCTTCAATGTCGATACTGAACTCTTTAGCCTCTGCCAATGACTTGGGATTTTTATCTTTAAGAATGTATCGGAATTGTCCTTCAAAGGCATTCTTGTAAAGGAGACGAGTTGATGATGTTGTAGGACGGTAATCTGTTGGGATTTGATTGTACAACCTGTCAAATCTGGAAATGAATTTGATCCAGATTATTTTCGGCACGAAATGAGAGCGAAGATATAATAAAGAAATGCATAGAGATATTGCAGATATTCAATAATATAACATAAATGTATCAAAGATGCAACCATAAACACAGATATACAGTAATACACGATTTCTATTAATCAAAGAAATGTAAAGAGACTGTAAAAATACAGAGTGAAAGACTCGCTAGAATGGTGGCAACTTATCTCTAAGAAGAGATGTGACGGCTACTCGCATTCGCAAGAAGATGATTACAATGAGGCTCTGAAGGCCTTTTTACAATAAGCAGAAATGCCAAAAACCCTAGACATCCAAAAACCTAACCCTAGGAGATGAAGCACCAAAAATCATGTGGGCCCCGTTTGGGTAAGTGAGTACATCAACTTCCTGGGGTCATAACTTTTGCATACGATCTCCATTTTAGGCGTGTGATAGCTCGTTGGAAAGGTATCGTCGAGGAGATTCATTTTGGGGGCTCAATCATGCCTTCAGCTATCATTGAGAACCTCTATCTCGAAAAACCTTCATTTGGGNGGCCCCGTTTGGGTAAGTGAGTACATCAACTTCCTGGGGTCGTAACTTTTGCATACGATCTCCATTTTAGGCGTGTGATAGCTCGTTGGAAAGGTATCGTCGAGGAGATTCATTTTGGGGGCTCAATCATGCCTTCAGCTATCATTGAGAACCTCTATCTCGAAAAACCTTCATTTGGGCCCTCAAAATGGCCCCGGAAGTTAAAACCTGCTAAAAATAGTAAATTGTCAAAATTGCCAAGATACTGTTTTGAGCCATTTGGAAAAAGTGGGTGGCCACCAATATCCACCTGGATCAATCCTCCCTCCTTAGGAAGCAATGGTCTCCATTGCGTTGAGTTCCCGGGAGAGAGGGAAAAGCGTTTGTTGAATCTGCATCTTGGTGAGTTGCTTGTCTTGTTGGAGACGTCGCGTTGCTCAATTTGTGGAAATCTGTCACGAACCTGTTGAGGTTGAGGCTGTTCAACAAGTCGAGATACATGAGAGGATGATGTGCAAAAAGAATCTTTGCACTTTGCTGCAGCCTTTTCAACCTGCTTCTGTTGGATAGAAAGTGCTTGGGGCAAGGCTATAGTGGTTGCAGTGTCCTTTTGTTCTCCTTTTGAACAGATTGTGAAGAAGCTGAATTTTGCAGTATGAGATACTACCTTGCGGCACCTTTTAGGTGGAACAGTAGTTAGGACTACCTCTGGTATTCTGTAGAGATGACCCCCCAAAGTAACAATGACACTACGGGGTCGAGACTCATAAACAGCATGGCATCTCCACATATATGGTTAGCCCAAGAGAACATCACAGACATCCAGTGGGGCAACATCACATAATACCTCATCCTTGAAGGGTTGGATGCAGTATGACAATCGACACTGTTGGCTGACACGGAGATCTCGTCCTTGCCGAAGCCACCTGATGTTGTATGGCTGCAGGTGTGGTGTTGTCGACAATCCCAACTGTTTGACGACCTCTGCTGAGATGAGGTTTTTCTGGCTTCCGCTATCAACAATAAAATGCAGCGGGCTCCCCTTCACCCACATCTGTGAATGAAAAAGGCACTCTCCCTCTTCAGGATCTGTTGGTTCTTCTGGTTGAACTGCTGCGGTCGCAACAATAGCAGTGGGGTCTGCGTCAATGATCTGTCCTTTACCAGTATTTTCAGAATCAGATTCTGAATAATGGTTCGGTTCCTTGTCTTTGATCTCGGCCACCAATGACTGTTTTGAGCGACATTCATCGGTGTTGTGCCAGGGGCTTTTGTGGAAATCACACCATTTTCTGGGGTCCTTCTTTGTCTTCCTGTAACCCTTCTTTTTATGTGTCTTGGACTGGTTTTCGGGAGACTATTTGTTAGGGCCGTCTTTGTCATACTTTGGTTGTTCCGGATTTGCAGACCCAAATTCCCATTTTTTCTAGTGCTTAAATTTCTGCTCAATTTTAACAGCATATCGATAAGCAACACCGAGTGATGAGATGTCCAGAAAATCCATTTCAGTCTGGATGTATCTGTGTAGAGTCCCACGGTATTTCAAAACCAAATGTCGCTTGGAGTCTTTGATACCCAGCTTGGTGCGCAAGGTATGGAAGGTATTGGTGAACTCCGGAACTGCTTGGCCCCTCTCTTGGTACAGTGTGGTCCATCTCATGTACTGGTCCTCATAGCTGCCAACAGGGTAATACTGTTCTTTTACCGCATCCACAAAAAAATCCCAAGTGGGATCGGCCCCATATAT
>SNQJ01S0014643.1:0-18411 GCA_010110895.2 Picea sitchensis
AGAAACATTTACTAATTAACTTAAGAACCACGGAAACAAATAAAAACGTAGAGTGACTATTAAATAAAAGAAACAATATACTAATAAAATACAATGAAAGGGAATATTTAAATCATAATTGTGATAGTAAAGTAATGAATAAAATATAATTTAATTAGATTAATACAAAAATAAAATGTAATATGTTAATTTATCAATGGGCTCCTCCCGTTCGCATTGACATGGATTTGGTTTGAATCGGGATTGGCTCCTCCAATTTTACTCTCATCCTAGGAATCTTTTGGGTTTTTTTTTTTTTAAATACTTGGGTCCTAGGAAGATTAATGAAAGTGATTTATTTTAATACACTCACTTCTTTTTAAATGTTTTTCTTTTGGAAAGAGTCATTTCTCTGATTTAGCTGATTTAGCTTACTTTGAATAAGTATTACTTTTGGTTATGTTTGAGGAGATGCCTTGGCTAAGTCCTCTTAGTTCTCAACCTTACGACCCTTTGGACATGACATTCATTTTGCTAATGATCTAGATAATACTTCTCCTAGATAATGTAAGGAAAAAATTTACTCTAAGTTCATATTGCATTGCTGATAAGTTCATATTGCATTGCATTCAAGGGCTCGTTCAAGACAATATAGTCTAAAAGCTCAACCTCACAATAACTCAAACCTATCAATAACATTAAACTTGAGAAATGACTTTATTGTAAGTGGCCTATTAGGAGAGTTGGTTAGCCCAAACATATTGTGATTTAGTTGGCATTGACATGGATTTGGTTTGAATCAGGATTAGCTCCTCCAATTTTACTCTCATCCTTATCTTTTTTTTTTTTTTTTTTTAAATACTTTGGTCGTAGTAAGATTAATGAAAGTGATTTCTTTTAAGTCACTCACTTCTTTTTAAATGTTTAACCTAGTATTTAATTTACATATATTAAATCCAAATATATATATTTAAATACAATTTAGGGTTATTTTTTTATTATGATTTTTTTTACAAGAATTTAAATAGTTTTTTTTTACAGAAACTGAAGAAGATTATATTAATAAAAAGGCACGACCGAGGTCGCTAACTACATAGGAAGAGGCTGGTAAGGAGGGTAGACCAACAACATAATTTTTTCAAAGACTTGCAAAACTAAGCTTAGAAAATTTTCAAGCAGAAATGAATACATATTATGCTGTTCCTGACCTCGGTATGTTAAAAAATGATAGATTTATGCCATTTTTAGTCTTACAAAAACCAAATACTTTCTTATTGGCCCTCTTTAACATGATCTTCATCCGAAGGAGGTTCTAGAGCCACATTCGAGTCTAGAAGAGCTACAATGGATCTTGGTCTACTACCAACTTCCTCATTCTGACTCTAAACTAAAGAGCTTGGAGATCTTCCGTCGAGCCGAGCTTCTGTTGCCTCCCCTTGCCGACAAAGGAAGTCGACTTCATCTTGTAGTTGACTGATTAGCGTTCGGTGTTGAGCTAACATTTCCAACGTGAAAGAAAGAGTAGAGTTGTGGGAATCGATTCAGAGAGATATCCATTGAGAGGTGGTGAAATTATCATCCACTAACTTGTCCTCTACATTCTCTTGGGCTTGCTGCTGAATGTTCTCTTGAGCCATGCCTCTAACATTGTTGAAATCAATTTGGCCAGGGACAACACCTCCAACGCAGTTCCAATTGTGAATACCTCTGACTCTATTGCATTCAAATTGGCTAGGGGAAATACCTCTAGCGTTGTTCCAGTTGTGAGTACCATAGGGACCATGCCTACTGAAATTATTCTTGATCGACAGGTTTCACAGAGCTTCCTCTTTCTCTGCAATCGAGCCTGCGATATCCCTAAGAAGCTGACGGGTATGGGGAAACATGAGCAAACCTTTGAATTTATCGTGGTGTAGAGTTACCTTGATGCATGAATTCAAACAGCTTCAAGCAAGCCCGCAGATCAAGTGTCTTTAAGACGTTGAGGTGGCATGTACTGGCTGATTTTCCTTGTTGGAGCTCATGATGACTGTATTTTCACTTATCCTCATTGTAGGTGAAGAATTGGCTGGCCTGATGCAGTAGGGTACTTTGTGCCATGGAGTCCCAAAAGGGAGGTTCACAGGGAGGTCGATCCTTGCCGTGGAAATGATTATGGCTCTTGTCCTGTGATTTCCCACGATCCGGAAGATATGGGGGTATGACTCGTCCCTTTTTATGGCATTTCCCAAACTACTTGAGCCCTTTAGGTGTTGAGCCATGGGAATCTTGGAGCCAGGTGGAGCTAAGGTGACGTGGGGCTAAAACATTAGGGAGGTGCTGGTAATAGGGCCCTTCCCTGAGTGTTCATACGACCAAGGGCCATACTGATTGCTTGGTTTTCCATGATGTCAACTTCTTCATTGTTTTTGTGGAGGACGTGGACAGAATTTGCTTGAATTGGGGACATAAGTGATTTGATCCTCTCTATAATTCTCTACAACTTGGTATTCTTTGGAGTGGTCCCCATAGAAAAATGTTGAATTATGTTTTTTGAATCCCCTACTATTGTGATACTGTTGAGTTGTTGTTCTTGAACTAATAACACTCCTTGGTACATTGCGTAAGCCTCTTCCATATTGTTGGTATCTATGTCCAGGTTCCAAGAGAAATCTAGCAGCCTTTTTCCTCTAGGTCTATACAACACCCCTCCCACACCTACCTCCCCTAGGTTGTCTTTTGAAGCTCCATCAAAGCATAGGACATGTCCTACTTGCGACGTTAACCAAAGATTGAAATCCTGGTGAGAAAATTGAAGTTGCCAGCATGATTTTTGTGGTGGTTTTGGATAGTGATTGGAAGTGAGATTCACTTTTTTCATCCACTTTTCTTCTTCTTTTTCCAAGTGGTTCTTTGCCATAACTTTGAATCTTTGAGAGGAGAGGTACTCTCCCATTTGTCCTATCACATGAGAAACTACTGTGGAGGGGGAGGTTAATTTCTTTTTGAAGATAAGTTTATTCCTTGCCAGCCAAATTTTCCAACATACAAATTTTATTGAATCCTTCCAGGTGCGGTGAAAGTTTGATTTTTTGGAGAAGGAGCGTTTGCAGGCTTTAATCCATTTTCCAATCAGGCTTCTACAGTTTGTTGGCTAGGAGATTTGTTGTGTTAAGTCAGAGTAGACAATGTGTAGAACTTGTTTGGAAAACTTGCAATTCAAGAAGAGATGTTTTGTGTTTTCGAAGTTTTGGTTGCAGAGAGCACATCTGAAATGCCCCATATAACCTCTTTTGAGAAAGTTCTCCCATGTTAATAAGTTGTGGGATAATTGCCATCCAAAAATGTTGATCTTAGGTAAACTGTCTGCACTCTAGATCTCTTTCCAAATAGCTGATTTTTCTGGAAGTTGGGTATCAGAGAGGAGAGTTTTATAGCCCTCCCTCACTGAGTAGATTGTTTCACCCCATTCTATTCTATCCTTCTGATGGAGGTGCACTGGGGCAGAGCCATTTATAATCATAAGAAAATGGCTTGAGGAAATGAGCAGATTTCGAGGGACCTCTCCCAAGTTCCACCCCTTCCAGGTTCCATTGTTGTTCCAATCCAAGATGTCAAAGAGGATGGACTTCCATTTGGAAGTTATCTAGGTTCTGAGAGAGTCCAAGGATGGAATACTAGATAAATTTCCTGAGTCTGAAAAAAGATCATCCCAGATCTTGATTTGTTTGCCATTCCCTGGGCACCAAAAGAGGTGGTTCCTAATAAGCAGAAGAGCAGATCTTAGAAGTTTCCAAATAGGAGATCATTTTTGCTGTGTTGTGGCTACATCCAAGCATATTTTTCAATTTTTTGAGAGGTCTTTATAGAAAATTTCCTTCTTCCACCACTCATTGCCCCCCGAGATCAATATCCAAAGGAGATTTTCCCCTAGTGCTATGTTTACTTTTTATAGATCTCGAATCCCAAGCCCTGCATTATATTTTGGGGCACAAACTCTGGACCAGTTGACCATAAGGAGTTTTTTCCAATTTTCTTTTCCCCCTTGCCAGAGGAATTTTTAGATCAGTTTCGCCACTGAATTTTTTTATCCCTATCGGAGCATGGAGGGTTGAGAATTGGAAGATTGGAAATGAATATAATACTGAGTTTATCAAAACCACTTTGGTAGCTGGTTTCAACCAGGTTGCTCCCCAACTTTCGAATTTCTCTTTGAGTTTTTGAAGGATCACTTGTCATGCTTCACCAGGGAGGGATTTTAGGATGATAGGTGTGCCTAGATACTTGAAGAATTTCCATTCAGCAGAAAAGGGGAACTGTATAGTGTTTGAAATTCTTACCAATATACTTGCTTTAGTGTTCCAAACATATATATGGATTTTGTGCTTGTTTATAATTCCGCCAGCGACTTCTCCATATTTATCTAGAACCAATTTGAATCTGTTGGCCATAATTTGAGAAGCTCCTCCTAGTAGGAGAGTATCATTGACAAACTGTGAGTTATTTATTCTTCTTACTCCCCTTGTTATCTTTAGGCCATGGATATTTCCAGAAGTTCTTTCATGCTCTAGCCTTCTGTTTAGAGTTTGTGCCATGAGGACATACAACAATGGGGAGAGTGGGCATCGTTTTCTTGGTCCTCTTGTGTCTTGGAAGAAAGGAGCAAGTCGTCCATTTATTAGAGGAGCTATCTAGGGGGTTGAAATACAAGCTCCAATCCAATAAATAAAGGAATGATTGAAACCAAATTTCTTTAAAACTTCAAAAAGGAAACTATGCTTGACATGATCAAATGCATTTTCCATGTCGATTTTTATAACCATTCCTTTTTCTTTGTTGTTAAACAGAGTGGATCCCTTCCTAGACTAGAGTGATGTTGGCACAGGGACAGACCCAGGGTTCAATGCTTCAATATCACACCAACAAAACCCTAACTACCGACCCTTTCAGAAACACCTATGAAGTAGCTGAAATCTCAGTCGAGGTAGAGGCAGGGGGGTTGCATGACTCAAGTGTCTGCAACCTAGCCGGGACACAGATCTGTGATCACAATACTTAACAGAGCACTTAGCAATTAGCATTCATTAGTCTTTAACCCTTATTTACATCGCAGATCAGAACCCTAATTACATATCATCGCAATATTCATCAAGATCTAGCACTTCTAATCATCAAGCACATGGCATTACAATAGATCTAGCATTAATTCACATCATAAAGCACTAAGCTACTATATCAGACGCATCTAACATAAATATTACAACACTAAGCATAAATCACATCTATAACATATCAACCACTTTGCACAAATCAACCACAACACAGGATATATGTGGTTCACTCCAGTGTGGGGCTACATCCACTAACTCTTCATCTTCTTTATTATATTCTTTCAATATTCTTACATGCACAGAGCCACAAAACCCACTCTGCATAGGACAAGAGAGATGTGTGCATCTCACCAGATCCTCCTTCCTTGAGCTAGTCCAAGGCACAAAGCCTCTTACAATCGCTTGCACTTAGCTCTGAGGGTCTAACACACAGTATGCACAAAGCCGATTACAATTACTTGCACTAAGTTGTACACATCCACTACCAGGTCTCTTCTTACATCGCCTAGATATCTATTTATACATTACAAAAGGGGCCTAAACATGGGTAAACCCATGGGATGACATCCCATACCCATTACATAAACACTAAACCCAAAAATCCCGTAAAAGGGGGCGAGATCCCATGATCTCCGCTTTGCCTGGGCGCTCTGACTTTGACCAGCCTATCGAAGTCCCAAAAAGTGGTCAAACATGACCAAGGTTCTCCAAAACTTGGTCAAGTGCCAACATCCCCCTAACACTCACCCGTGACTCGTCTTGAGTCACTCTGGTCTGGGCAACTCTGCTTCGAAGGCCTCGAGCTTGGCTCGAGTTGCCTCAACTTGCTGCTTCGCCAGAGCCTCCTGCTCAATGAACTCCTGGATGACTTTCTCTGTGACCGGTCCTTACAAGCATTGTTCCACCAAGGTGACTACTTGTTCTAGTTGTGCTCCTTGTCCCTCTATCTCCTCAAAAAGTGTGCAATCTTCATCCTGTACCAGCTGGAGTCTATGGGTCACTTCCATGACTTTACTCTGGATGGCATGGACCTACTGTTGAACTGCGCATTGTTCATGTGACCTTTTCATCTTCTCAACTGCTGAAAGCACTTTCAGCTGCGCTTGCACTGTCGATGCTTGTTGCTTTGCTTCTTGAAGCTGAGCTTCTAATGCTCTTAGTTTGGGGTCCTCTGCAAGGCCCTCGTAGGTCTGTGCACTTCAATTACTAAGTTGCTTACATTTCGAGGCCAATGCCTTGATTCTTTCTACTACGCTCCTGGCAGTTTCTTCTCTCTGGTCTCACACTTCTTGTAGAGTGCTTAGCACTGCTTGCAATTCTAGTTCTGCCACTCTTGCTTGAAGCTGCTGAATAGCTTCAACGAGCTTCTCCACTTGATTCTCCACTGTGTCTTCTTCTATCTGTGCAAGGCCCGACATAGAGCGAAGTGCTCTGGTGACGAACTCCTTGAATCCCATCTGCTCCATGAGCAACTGTTTGTTTTCTGTCTGGATCTATTCTTTGTCGTCTACAAACTTCGCTTGGAGGTCGTCTTTCTCTTGCTTCACAACTCGATGTTGCTATAGAGATTTCTACTTTTCTTGTTTCAAGGCCTCTGTGGCCTGTTATTTCTCTTCATGTACACGACGAAGGCAAGCCTCTATCGCATCTGCTAATCAACGTAGTTGGGCAGGCTCATCTCCCACTTCTAATCCTTCTACTGATGATGGTGCAGTAGACACTGCGCGGTTGGAGTAGAGGGATTGATGTACCCATTTCAACTCCATATCAATCCTGTCATACATGGTCTCTTGGTTTGCTTTGTTGCACTGTAAAATATCCTCTGAAGTGTTTGTTACAGTGAGGATGATGAGGTCGATGTCATCCACCGTGAGCACAGTTTGTAACTATGGCTTAGTGGCTTTTGAATTCTTCCACATTGAAGGTTTCTTTGGGGAAACCTTTCATTTCTTCGATGTTTCGACCTTTGTAAGGGGATATTTAGGCGGTGTCACCTCACCTTGTTCCTGCTTGTCTTCTTTCCCTTCGTTCTCTTCTTGGTCTACTTTGCCATCTCCTCCTCCTGGTGAATCTGGTGTAGTTTCCTTTGATGCATTGTTCATTTCTTGCACTTCTTCCTTCTTCTTCTTCCTGATGCTGCTAGGTCCATCATACTCTTCTCGAGTGACTATAGGACTTTCGATGAGATCGGGGTCAGAGAGTTCTGTCTGTTCGACCGGTACAAGGAACTCTGCAGGCCATTCCTTGGTTATTTCTTCCATGTCCTCCTCTGTGAGTTTGTAATAGGACTAGAGCTCTTCCTTGTGTTCATCCCCTCGCATAGTGATGTAAATGAAATGCCTATCTACGTGAAACTTCGCAAGTGGAAGGAACCTATGCAGTGTATTCAACGTCATGCGAGGGAAGGATTCAATGGCCCTTTTTAGCTGTAAATAATATGTGTGGAACACCGCATTCTACTGCCATTGTTTTTCCATGTCGCTAGAATACTAGAGCGTAGTGAACTTCACGGCCAATGGTTTAGACGACTCAATTTCAGGGAAGGTCACTCCTTCCGACATCTCCCAAGCGATGAAGGAAATGAGAATAAGCAGCTAGCTAAAATGAAACTCGTAGCCTTGATCCTGTGCTTCACAACAATCTTGCTCCAACTGGTTGACGAGGTAGCTTGCCCAGTTCATTTGCAATCATTCGACACATTTTCTTGAGAGGTCGAAAATGAACCCCGTGACCTGCGTTGGCCTATTATTCCTGAAAAGCTTGCCTGCTATCAGTTGACAAGCTAGGCGCACTGCGCCATTTTGGATGGAGGATACCTTGTAGCCCCACTTCCCTTTCTCTACATCATCGTAAGTGTATTTTATGCGCTGTTCCAGGGCGTTATATGCAGCCTTCCCTGGGTAAAAATACTGAGGGTTGGGTCCTTGCATGCTCAATCCGGTGATCCGATGGATCAACACCATATCTACGGTGATGCGCCTATCCAACCATAGGTAACCACCATGGAAGCACGACATGAGGAGTTTAACGCACGTGTTAACCTCCTGATGTCTGCCAAAGTGTGGTATCTTCATTACATTAAGGATGGTTGACCTCGTGATGTCCATGGTCCACGACTGGGGGACTATCTTTGGCTTCTTCCCTGTTGTCTTTGTCAAGTATTTGTGTGGGGTGAGAATTCCATAATTTTTGCGATCTT
The DNA here is from genome assembly GCA_010110895.2 of Picea sitchensis. Taxonomy (NCBI): domain Eukaryota; kingdom Viridiplantae; phylum Streptophyta; class Pinopsida; order Pinales; family Pinaceae; genus Picea; species Picea sitchensis. The sequence goes on from SNQJ01S0014643.1 coordinate 8,269, forward strand.
CTAAGTTAAAATCACATATCTTGAGTGTCAGAATCTGTCCCAACTGTGATCCAACTGCGCGTATCCCCTTCGGGAGGTATGCAGTGATCAATGTATAGTCGAAGTCTCTCAGAACGCTGTCACGACTAACCGTGCCAACCAGAGGTGGGATATAGTTGGGCAGGATTGATGGGATGAGCTTTGCATTTTCCAAGTCGTCACGATGATTGCTCCATTTCTCTGTCGCAGTTCGGGAGGGCCTAGATTGACGTGTAGTCAATGGGGAGGCTTGAAATCCTCTTGTCGATGAGGTCTGTAACCCTGCAGACATGACCTTATCCACCATTAGATCTATTAGAATTTATTCCATGGACTTTTCCACTGCATTGCGTTCACCCGACATGCACGCTCGTGAACAAAGAGTTCAGGTATGTGAACAAACACTCAGGGTAGCTAAACGGGTGGCGAAGTCTCAATAAGCACAACGCGATAATCAGTTCTCTGTAGGCTCGGGTAATCACAATTTGCAAAAGTGTCCCCGGTGAGACGTTCGACTGGTTAAATAGAAAATGTCGTAACATACTCCTCCAACGGACAAGAATACCTCAATTAATATGATTCCATCCGTTATGGTGCGGTCCCAATGTTCCAATGACGAGCTTTCTGGCAATAAATGCTTTGCTATCCGTTCATGAGCGTCGTTTTAACGGTCGGGATGAATCCAACGGTCATATTGCTTCGTCATGGAAAAGTGCCAGTCTGCGCTGCTCTTCTATTTCAACGAAGTTCAAGTTTTGCAAGCCTTCTTTCTACGAAGTCTTCTCTGGAACTTCCTGCATTTATTTTTAACTTTTCTTTCTTCTTGCTAAGCTTTCTTGCCTTCTTTCCTGTCATTTGAGTCACTGGGTTCCTCTTTCCATTTTGATTCTTTCCTGCTCTTAGCATAGTAACTTCGCACTGTTGACTGTCTTTCAAAGGTTCTAAGTGGAATACCTCTTCTCTTATTACTTCAGGGGTAGGTGTTTGTTTCTCCTGCATCGACAAGTTTTTCAAACTTTCCTGTGTTTTCTCGGCTTCGACATCTAAGTCTCTGGTCCTCAGTTGCTTCTACTTGTCCTCTTGTTCTTCTAGTAAGTGCGTTATTCTCCTAGCCACAAAATCTCTTAGTTCTTGCTTTTTCTGTTCTAGAGCTTCCTCTTATTCTTTCCTTCGGATCTGATCTTTCTAAATCCAGGTCCTTCCTAGCAAAAGTGCAAAGGGGGAATCATTCTCAACAAACTTAATGACCTCAAATTCTTCTTTTGTCGAAGTTCCATGAGAACTCATAGGTACATGGGTAAGTCTTCCACATAGGGTTATCAACTTCCCTTTAAACAATCCTACTTCTCCCAATGAAGGAACCATGGTAGGCTTTCCCAAAATTTCCCAAGTACTTTCTGTCATGATGTTCACCTGTGTTTCCTCATCTAGAACATAGTCTATGTTGAAGTCTCCTATTCTTGTTTCTATGCACTCCTTCTCTTTTAAGATCTCTAGTAAACTGATGTCTCAGTGATCATTCAGGGTTTCTTTCATCTTCAATAATATAGTCTCTGATTCTTGCTGGTGTTCTAGCATATTCTTAGGCACTTGACCTTCCTCATAGTTTTCTTGTCTCATATTTATCTTTTCAACTTTAGCAATCATTCTAGGGCAGTCCAAAACTTCATGTCTAGTAGCTTTAAAACAAAGGCAAATAGGACCTCTACCAGGGCATTCCTTAGCAATATGTCCTGGTCTTCTGCAGTTATAACATAATGTCAACCCTCTCTTTCTTTTAAACGATCCCTAACCTTTCCTGTACTGCGCACTGGGATCACAGTGCTGGACCTGCAAAAAATTCTTTCTAGGATCCTGCATCCACTTGTTAGTCCAAAAATTCTTTCTATGCATAGGAATAACATATCTTTCACTATTTCTTTCAAATCTATTCATATCATACCTTCATTCTTCTAGATGTGCCCTAGTTTTCAGACTAGGACAAAATCTATCAAGCATACCTAGATCCATTCCTTCGAAACAAAAATTTCCACTTATATTACCTTTATCAGAGCACAAAGCTTTAAGATCTTACCTCTTTTCTTCAAATCCAATTCCCTTCTTAGAGCAGAGCTTCACAATTCAAGTAGAGTACTGCACCCCACAACAACAGATCTATGAACGTAGCTTTCTTCTTTTCTTCAGTTTCCCAGCAATCACAATTTCAGGTCCCGACAACATAACCATTTTTTGGCACAGGGGCAGACCCAGGGTTCAATGCTTCAACAACGCACCAACAAAACCCTAACTATCGACCCTTTTGGAAACACCTGCGAAGCAGATGAAGTCTCACCTGAGGTAGAGGCAGGGGGGGTTGCAGGACTGAAGTGTCTGCAACCTATCTGGGACACAGATATGTTATCACAATACTTAACATAACACTTAGCAATTAACATTCATTAGTCTTTAACCCTTATTTACATCACAGATTAGAACCCTAATTATAGATCAACGCAGTATTCATCAAGATCCAACACTTCTAATCATCAAGCACATGGCATTACAATAGATCTAGCATTCATTCACATCATAAATCACTATGCTACTATATCAGATGCGTCTAACATAAATATTACAACACTAAGCATAAATCACATCTATAACATATCAACCACTTTGCACAAAGCAACCACAACACAGGATATATGTGGTTCACCCCAGTGTGGGGCTACGTCCACCAACTCTTCATATTCTTTGTTATCTTCTTTCAATGTTCTTACATGCACAGAGCCAAAAAACCCACTTCGCATAGGACATGAGATCTACGTGCACCTCGCCAGATCCTCCTTCCCCGAGCTAGGCCAAGGCACAAAGCCTCTTACAATCGCTTGCACTTAGCTCTACAAGTCTAACACATAGTATGCACAAAGCCGATTACAATTACTTGTACTAAGTCGTACACATCCACTACCAGGTTTCTTCTTACATTGCCTAGATATCTATTTATACATTACAAAAGGGGACTAAACATGGGTAAACCCATGGGCCAACATCCCATACTCGTTACATAAACCCTAAACCAAAAAATCCCACAAAAGGGGGCGAGATCCCGCGATCTCCGCTTTACTTGGGTGCTCCGACTTCGACCAACCTGTCGAAGTCCCAAAAAGTGATCAAACAAGACCAAGGTTCTCCAAAAATTGGTCAAGGGCCAACAAGTGATATTATCCCAAATCTGTCTTTTTGCAACAAAGCCACCTTGATTTGGTAGGATGAGTTGTGGGAGCAGATGCTTTAGTCTATTTTCTATGATTTTTGCCAGTAGTTTGTAAGAGACATTGCATAATGAGATAGGGTAGAATCTATCAAAATAGCTGGCATTTTTGTCCTTAGGGATCAAATTTAGAAAATAAGTGTTGGTTGTGCCTCCCATTTTACATGACTTTTGGACAAATCTTATCATACAAATAAGGCATTTTTTAATGATTGTCCAACACTTTCTTTAGAAATGAAGAGCAAATATGTCGGGTCCATGGGCTTTGTCTAGGTCGCACTGATTTAAGACTTCTTTGACTTCTTCCATTGTGACCTACTTGTTTAACTTTGTGTTTTCCTCTTCCTTTATGAGGTGTGGAATGTGTTTAGTGAATTGTTTACTCTGTTCCTGGTTATCTTCTCCTTCCTTGGTATAATTTTTCTCGAAATGAGAGGTTACTGCTTTTTTTTATTTCCTCAAAGGAGTTAATTTGAGTTCTTGATTGTGTCTTTATTTCCTCCACATTATTCCTATGTTGTCTAGATTTGTCTTGCTTATGAAAGAATGAGGTGTTTTTGTCCCTTGCTTGAATCCATAGTGCTCAATATTTCAGTCTGCATTCCTTTTCTTCATTGTGAAGTGCCTTCATATAATTTTGGAAATGTTCTTTCTCCTGCATGATATGTCTGTTGTTGATAGTTTTTTATTCCATTTCTTCTTGTAATTATTCTAGATGCTTTTTACAACTTTCTACTTCTTCCCTGGGTTTATGGGGGGAGGCTTTTAACCAATCCTTGATTGCTTTCTTAGTCCTTTTGAGATTTTGTTCCTAGATGTAAATTGGGTTCCCATCCACCCAGTTTGACCACACATAGGAAATCAAGGCGAGGAAGTCCAGCGAATCCATCCAGAGAGGGTTGAACTTAAAGGGGATGGGGCCGAGATTTTCAGTTTTTTCAAAGGAGAGGGATATTGGACGGTGATCAGAGATGCCCCATGGTATAATTTGGGAAGAGATCTTGTCTGGTAGTAAGAGAAGTGATTTGTGTATTAGGAATCAGTCTAGTCTGGCTGCTATGTGACCCACTCCTGATTGCTTATTACTCCAAGTGTATTTTCCTTTGAATGGCTGGACATCAAATAGATCCATCTCAGAGACCAGATCCTCCATGCATTACCTGAATAGGTCTCTTACAATAGAACCTCCTTTCCTCCCCCTGGTGAAGTGTAGTGTTGAAGTCACCAACTATGATGCAGTTTTGATGTAATCCAACTTCTTTAAACCTCATCAAAGACTCCCAACATTCTATTTTTTCCCAATAGTTTTTAGGCATTTATACATTAAAGATATGATAAATGATACACGAGGAGAGATGTTTTAGATGGACCAGAACCTAGTGAGCTAATTCTAGCATGTGATCTTCCCTTAATACTGTGGTGTTCCAGGTTGTGCAGATTCCTCATGATGCTCCTCTGGCATTTAGGGCTACCCTATCGCTTATTTTCTAGATTTTCTACATTTCTCGAAGGGCCTTTGTTCCCTTCATTTTGGTCTCCTGGATTAGGAGAATATGGGGCCTTTCTGTTTTGATTAATTTACCCATGGCTTCCTTTTATTTTTTTCTCTTTGTCCCATTCCCCTACATATCCAAGAGACTACTTTCATTACTTACTTGCATTTTTTGTTGCCCCCCTTTCGTGGGATGAGTCTGTCCTTTTGATGTGGGTGATTTCTCTATTTTCCCTTCTGTTTTAAGAACTTTTTCCATCGTGGGATGAATTCCCAATTCTTTGTCTTGGTTTGCTGCTTTTTCCATTTTGTTTTTATTTGTTTTCATTCCCGCTTTCAAAGTTTTGGTGCTTTTGAGAATCGCGTGGTCAAGTTATTCCCCCGAGTCCTCCTGGATTTCATCCTCCGAGCTTGGGGAGGGTTCCTCGAGTTGAATGAAGACTGGCTCATTTTTCTTTGATGGGGGATCTGGGTTTGGATCACGTTGGCCCTGTATCTCCTCTGTTGATTATATTGAGTTTACTGTTTCTACCTCCAAATTTTCAAGTGGTTCATACCTGTTTTTACTGCTTTCTGCATCATTATTTCCCACCATCGGGGATTTCCCCTTTAGAGGAGAGGGAGGCCTGGAGTTTTCCCTTCTATCCTGCGACCGTGGTCTTGAATTGTTTGTAGTTTTCCTCCTTTTGGCTGGCTTCCATTGTTCTTGGTCTTTGTCATCAGGTTGGGTTTCTGTTGCCTTGGGGAATTTTTTAACGAAATGACCATACTCATGGCTAGATTTGCACTTGAATAGGAGTTGTTCATACTCAATTGTTTGAATATAGGACCACCCATCTAGGGTAAGATGGATTTCCTATGGTAGTCCTTTTTCCATAGCTACTTCTACACAAAGGCGAGCACAGGATTGGAGACTGTCACATGGTTCAACATGATCAATGAATCTTCCCACGGCATTCCCAATATTTTTTATGGTCTTGTCATTCCAACAGTCGAGAGGCAGGAAGGGAAAATGAACCCATACGGGGACTATAGATGAAATTCCATTTTCAGGGCTAAAGTCCGGGGTCCATTTGTTTAGATACGTTCCTCTGGAGCCCATGAAATATGGACCATTTCTAAAAATCAAATCTTTATCGGATTTATTTTCAAAGAGGAAGACGTAGAATCCCTTACCACGAAACGTCGAGGACATTTTCCCCTTTATCAATTTTTCCAGTTCTGATCCAACCATTGTGCCATTTCTCTTGGAGAGGGCCAGAGACACATAAAATTTCCGATTAATCCATTTTCTACCAGCCGAATCCATTTTCTACCAGCCAAAGGGAAAATGGTCGGGAGGAGGAGGAATGGACTGGCACCTTAGGGATCTCATCTAGCTTCTTGACAAAACACGATTGAGGTGGTCCTTTTGTGGTTTTCGAGTAGGAGGATATGAGAGATTGGAACACGACGATGTCCGGAGAAGGTAGGGGTTGCGGGGGGGATCCTCCCGTGAACCAAAGACCATAAGTGCAGGTGCAACCAACCACAAGAACCCTAGATAGGAAGTGGAGTTAGGTTGCAGTAAAAAATTGAAGTATGGTGGTCGGGATGAAATATATATTATCAACTTCAATGTAAATGATTTTTTTGTACTACAAGAATTTAAATAGTTAACCAGTTGAAAATATTACTTTAAAAATTGAATGATTATGATTTTTAAATATAAATAAATTTTTAATTGAATTGTATGTTTTAAAGTTCTATCCATTGTTTTAATTTCATTCACTTGATAATGATCCACATTCACAAAAATGACATTGTAATTGGAGATTTCAGATGCTCTATCCACAATTTTTTTTAAATACTCTTGCAAGATGCTAGAGGTACATGTAGGTGTCAAAATGGTTGGATCAAGATAATTTTCTTTATTTTTTCTAAGAAAATTACCACAATTTTTTTTTGAGATCCTCGTGCTAGTACATGATGATCCATTATACTAGAAACTGCAGTAGTGAAAGTTATTTCATGTTTTAATCATCTCCTAAAGGAACATGCATAATGGCAGGGGCATTTTTAAATGAACTAGCTACTCGTAGAGTTCCAATATGAGTAGGACCAACATACATTCCATGGGCTAATTTCATAAATTGTACCTTATATTAAATTGATCTGTATTCTCATCTTGCAACACAAAGATATCCCTTTATCCCTTTCCTACTATAATCACAATACCTTTAGATAAGTATGGTGAAATGATTATAACAAGTAGAGTGAAATTACATTGTATTTATCCTTTATGAAAGAAGAAAGGGATGAGGGAGGTGTTATAGCATTATTACCCCCTAACCACAGAGACATCATCTCCTAAAGGTAACCTACCCAATTCACTCAATTTCATCATCTTCCCACTGAGTTTCTAGCCTAATCTCCCTTCGGTTTCCCTTGTCATTCCTCAAGCCTACGACCAAAGGGGTTGGTCACCCTTTTTGGACTGCCAAGTCATGATCGGGTTGCTCTGTCTGTGTACTTAGGTCGCAACCGAGACTAGAAGCTCACTTTTTTGGATTTGGTTGCGATGGATGAGACCTCTCTCTAATTTCTCGGGGTTTATTCTTGGGAAGGCTTCCAGTATAGGCCTGAAGATCTTATCCCATTAACCATATGGCCTTATCTCTAAATCCCTATAAGAACCCATCCATTTCCATGGAAAAGGGGAGAAAGAACTAGAAAAGTTAATCTGGCGTTTTGGTGGCAAGGTGTGGGCAAGGAGCTTGGAAGAAAGATATATCTTCAGTTTATACCTGTAAGTTGTAAGATTGCTTACTTGATTAATAGAAGTTATGTTGGATGTTTCCATCTAAATGATTGTTCGTGTAATTTTGTGTGTTCATTGGTAGAGAATTGATATATTTTTAGATCATGACATATTATCAAGTTAATAAGCATCCTTTGCTCGTATATATGTTCCTGTATTAGGTAGAGGAAGAACCTAAGGGAGCTCAACTTCTGTAGGGTATAAAATCCCTACAACAGATTGGCAACCATACTAGGAATATTACCCTTGATGTGATTTTCTTCCTTCTTTACATGCTTTATTTTTTAGATTTTTACCCATTAAAATGTCTTGATCTAATTGCCAGACTTTGTTATGCCCTTTCCCGAGTTTAGTTGAAGAAACCACTATCTTGGATCTGATAGATCTCATCCCTGATCTAACTTTTTCTTTGTTCTCTAATTTGGTCGCGACTTCCCCGTCCACACAGAGCAACCAAAGCCTTCCTGGTCGTAGTTTCTCTCCTTTGTAACAATGACCATCTCTACTCACAAGTCTACCAGGAGTGACCACACTTTTCGGTCACACTGTTTCTCTTTCTGGGTCGTGACCTAGTCGTAGTGTCTCCCTCTACAGGGAGCGACAGACCCCTTAAACTTGTTTTTTTGAAGATTTATACTTCAAAAAACTCAGCCAGACCCTTTTAAACTAGTTTCCTTCAACATTCTAGACATGTATTAAGACTGTCTCTTTGATTTTGTGTCAATTTGTTTTGAAATTTAGGCAATTATCTTCTTTTTGTGGCCACCTTATGTGATTGATAGGTACAAACAAGATCACCTAATTTAATCCTTTCAATCCAGTAGAAGGTTATTTATAGTTGCATGAGAAGATTTTTCTTGCAAAGTATACTATTTTATTATATAAGTCTCTCTTCCATTAGTTTGAATGTTTGTCATTTCCCAAATCATTTGAGAAATTTTCAAATGGTTGTTTAGACTTAAAATCTTTTGGCGTGCTTTAAATTTGCATGCTTGGTTTTTTTCTTCCATCTTTTGCATTCATTTCTGAACATGGTCAATCGAAAGAAAAGGTTGAAGAAGACTTTTTGTTTCCATTTTCATGTAATTTGAAAAAAAAATAAAAGAAAAAAAAAAAACATTTCATTTAGAGTGTTTTAAAATATCATTGAAACAATGTATACTTGGTTGGGAATTTCGTAAATCATTTGGTGAGTTTGGTTGAAAAATTTGTCCTTTGTATTGTTTGCAAGAATACATAGAAATCAATATGCATTAGGGTGTTTTCTTTTATAAAAAAGTAAAAAGATACTCTTCTCCCTCTCATAAATAGGATTCATCGAAAGGAAAATTGTTCAAATTTCATCCCTTTGCCTCCTTTTGGAGTCAAGTCTTTTCACATCATAAGTTTCACTTCCACACAACCTTTTGACTAAAGAACAACCTTAAAAATGAACACATGTTTGTAAAATTAACTAGACTTTTTCTTTTCTAAGAACACTGCAATAGTCTAGGTATAAGGTCTTTGGACTAAGATAAGTGAGTAAATTTTCCAAGACCACGAAAAAAACCCATAGAATATTAAAGAGTGCTTAAATACAAATTTTGTATAGGCATAGTCGGGATCCCCCTCTCACACAGGGGTTACACATGAGGTCGCGTGCGGCTGGGAAATGAATATTACCCCTATGAGGCTTAACCAAATGTAATGGAACAATAGTATATTTGGGATTCTTCTTGAGAATCACTTGTTTCCATTTGGTTTCAGAACTTCATGAATCTTGAATCCATTCGGGGTCCTCTGAAGCTTTTTCCGGTCCTCTTGTTCTGAATCCTCTTGAGGAATTTCGGACTTGATATCATGCCCATACTGTCGGACCCGACTGTCAACTGTACCCACCCGAAGACTGACTGCGAGTGTAAATGTGTTGAACCTGCATAGAATATATCTAGCTAGAAAATACCACACACATTTGTAGAGATAAATTGAGAAAGAAGAAGTAAGAGAGAAACAATGGAAGAATTCAGATTAACCGTAATGAATAATGAATAATGTACACATGATATACTCTGTATAACTCAACCAATGCACACTGGAGGTGAAGCCAATGCGCCATAGTGGCGGTCTAGACTGATCTGAACACACACTAGCAGTTACGAGAGTGAACTTCCACCTAGTCTAGTCTCTCGGGCAGTTACGAGAGTGAACTGCCACCTAACTAAGTTAACTAGTCTACCAGTCTTCAGTTAACTGAATGAAACAAAGTGAAGTGAGGAGGAGATCAGGGAACCATGGGTAATGTGCTAGTCTGGTGATGATACCAAGGCTAATGCGCATTAGCTGGTGATGATCCCATTGTTGCATGGTCACAAAACCAATGCATCATCTAGACTCCACTCAACTAGTTAAACTGAAGTGAAAAATGAAGAGAATATTCTCCCTAGAGGAATATTCTTCCTAAAATATAGGATACTGAATAATGACTAATAAACATGGAAAAAACTTATGAAAAAGAAATCCTAGGTGTGTGTGAAGTAACTCCAACACCCCCCCTGAACATCACTATGGTGAAAATGAAGAATAGGTCCCGACAACGAGGCC
>SNQJ01S0014643.1:25158-41070 GCA_010110895.2 Picea sitchensis
CATGTCACCCTTGGTGACATCAGCCATCCACGCCACTCCAAAACTTCGAGCTCTGGAAGAATATCCTTCATCACATCACAAAACCCTCAAACCATCGAACTCCCAAACTTCAGAACCCTCAGGGATCCACTTAGCTCTATTTTCATCAATCCAGGTGGTGGCATGGGTTATCACTGTCGAGGGACACATATTGGGTCGCTATTGGTTCTAAGAGCCTATGAAAAGTACAAAACTTGATGATACATGGGATGCCTATAAGAGGTCCACGACACCCCCCCCTCATGACATCATCATGCCATGTCACTTGGAAACTTTGGGACTTCGGGACTTCGGGATTTTTGAGGTCTGGAATTCCTTCCCACAATTTTCCTCGAACGTCGAACTCTCTAACTGTTTAATCTTTCGAGGCCCACGAAGTGCAGCTGTCTCCAATCGAAGAGGTGACACATGGCCCCATTTTCAAGTAAAACGTGTCAGTTTCCAATCAATTCTAAGAGCCTATCAAAATCATGCAAACGAGTGACACATGGTGGACCTAGGTAGGTCCACATCACCCCCAAGTGATGTCACCATCACGTCACTTCAGCACTCTTGGACTTCAGGGATCTCTTCCTCCCATGCAACCACAACCATTTCTTCTGGAGTGTCAAAACTCTAAACCTTCTTAATATTTGGACACGTATCCCTTGGAATATATGGTCTAGATAGGATCTAAACTTCAGGACTTTGTCATTCTTCTCCACTTAGAGTTTTAAAACGATCGGAGGGGCGAAGTCCGAAGGACTTCGATGCTTATCCTCTATGCATATTCTCTGGATCTAATGGATGTGAGGGGTCTGTCCATTCTCGAACCATGTCAATGGATCAAGTTTAACTTTGTGTCCAAATACCACGTCTATTGTGGTTTAACAAACCGTTATTCCTCCTGAGATTTCCAATACCCTCCAATAGCTCTCTTAACGCCCTCTTGGCACCTTATACATCAATTTTGTCCCTTTGGACAACAATTCCTCTATACTTTCTCCTATAACCACTTGTACGAACCATCCAGTATCAATATTGAAACTTTCTCACTCTGATACCATTTTGTAACATTCTCCAACCACCCACAAGCTGGAGACGATGCCACTACAGACCCACATGGTCTCAAGCTCTGTAATAGGTAATTAAAAATTTTCCATGCCCATACATAGACCTGTTGGGAAATGGAATACATAGCTCTTTGCAGAATAAATCACATATAAAATTAACAGAAATAAATAGAGATAACATGAAAGAATACATGGAGAAAAACACATGATATTACTATAAGAATCACAGGCATATACTAAAATACATCACTTAACCATTAAGCATAGAAATGATACTTATCTCTTAATTGTAGTGCGTTGAATGCGTGCAGACCTTCCATGAACCTCCCAACCTTAGACCACGCTACTCATCACTCTCAGAATTGGATCACCCCCGAGCTAGGACTAAACTCCATCGTACAAGGGATTCCTAGGCTAGGCAAGGACAACAGGAAGTTTCACCAGTCTACAAGAAGTATTTCCTCCAAGGAGCCACTTATGCCCACGGCTCACAGAATATCATTCCCAACATGCTTGTCCCACCCCAAGAGTATACACCTTCACTGTCACATAGTCCATCGACTGCTCCACCTCCCTCCTAGGGATTCAGCAACAGGCCAGACAAGAATTCTTAGAGCTCTGTAGCTACTACTAGACTCCCTCTAGAAAAACTCACTTCCCTAGAAACTCTCTCACCTGAAGATATTTTCTCACAGGTCTAACAACCTTCTTATTCAACCACAAGCCTGACAACCCACCTCTTCAAACCACAATATAAAATCAGGTAAGGAAAGGGGAAGACTCAACAATTTACAGAGGTTCACAATGGCGAAAATGGCTCTGGATACATGCCTTTTTAGTGCCTATGTGAACTACACAATGGATGAAAATAATCTTGAGGATGAAGTCATGGGGAAATGGCTAGACAAAACATAGGCAACCTACAAGGAATAGGTTCAGCAAGACATCAGTTTGGGCTCGTTGCAGAGGTTCGCGATGGTCGAGGGTTCAGCAATGGCATTCGCCATTTTACTGCCTCCTACTAGTTGCATGCATGAGTGGAAGGAATAGAAAAAGTCCCCCACAAAATTCAAAATCCCCCACATATATTTGCATGTTCCTGAGATGACACATGGCGCTCATGAAGTGCGTTCCTCTCCATTTGGAAGACATTCCCCTTTCCCAAATAAACTTAGGATAAATTTATATCCTTCTCGCAACATTTAGAATAATAATATATATTATTCTTTGGGATTTAAGCTCTTAATCTTAGCCCCTTTTTCCAGCCTCTCATCCCCCTCCCTTACCCATCCTAGTGGAGCCTAGTCCCCCATACTCTTTCATCGTGGCCGGTTTACACATAGTGATGCTTTATATTAATGACTTGAATATTTACATATACAAAAAAGGCTCTTGGCCTTAGCATCCTAGGCTCTTTGGACCAACTATCACATAAGCCTCTTAGATTAACATTACTTGGCTCACCATCCTATGAAACATTTTTACAAATCATTATTGAAAATTAGGGCTCGGCTTTGGGGTATTACATATTTCCTTCGATCCTAGATTTATTATTACTATTTTAATATCAAATTTATGGAAATATCTAAAATTTGAAAATGAAAGAACAAGAAAATTAATAGGACAATAAAAAAATGAACACAATATGTGACCTGGGAAAGCCAATATGGGATAAAACCCATTTAGAAAGTGAAGCCCGTGCTCTGCTCTCTTTTCTTCAATTATGAAATGCAAATACAAAGAAAGGGGCACTCACTATAGAGTTTTCCTTGACATTATGGCTTGAATGGTTGCTACAAAATCTTCTATCTCTTCTGTAATGCTCCCAAATATCACTCCTAGTTGCTTTTCTCAACTATGGAACAAGTACAATTCAAAAATAATGGAACCCCTTCTATTCCTAGTGACCCAATATTTAACATAGCCGGTAGGAATCTATGGTTAGGGTTAGGTTTTTCACATGCCTCAACCCTTAATTGGTGTTAGCGATTTGGAACTTATATGGTATTCTTGAAATTACATACATGAATATCCCCACACATAGAGTAATGGAGGTTGATGTGACATCCAATCAGTACCATGGTGGTCAACAAGGTAGGTCAATTTATGGGAGGCATAACTTTCACATATGAACTATGATTGAGGTGATTTTCACAATGTTTTAACTCTCTCAGTGTGTAGAAAAATTTCAAGTGGTTGGGAGATATTCTCACAAATTTTTGACCCAAAGATGTCACATTTTGTGACTCAAACTAGCTTTAGAAGTTTCCATGCCCCAAATCTCCAAACTAGGACCTACCACTAAAATGGGCCCTCTAAGAAAATTCCTCTAATTTTTCCACCTACAAAGTACCAAGATAGATATAAAAATGTATAATGATTCAATCAGGATCACTTCTTTCTCTAGCTTCATCATTCTATATTTAAAATCAAATATCTTAGTGCACCACTCAACACCCTCTTAGATATCAAACAATTCTATTAAACAATAGGCATTGACCAATCCTGAAACCAAAACAACATTCTTCTTTCATTCTTCCTCTAGTATGTTGAAACACACAGTGACACTGAGAGGGGGGGGTGAATCAGTGTCTGGAACTTTTGACTACTTTTCACACTTTCATAGATTAACTAAATTAACTAAATAAGATATATGCATTTCAATTAATTATTCCTAAACATGTATAACACAAACTGTATGAAGTAGAAAGAATATCATTCTTTTATTTATTTAACTTGTATGGATACATATAAAATCAATCATTTAATATATTCGACTTCAACTGAATATGAGAGATCCAACTCTCTGATACAAGACCCAACTTGTAGTTCTCATATCTAATTGAGAAATGATGAATCCAACCCTCATAAAAAGACCCAGCTTGTTGATCTCAGATCCAACTGAGATGTGAGGAATTCAACCCTCATAACAAGACTCAGCTTGTAAACAGGCACGAACCTGATAGAATGAACTTTCATTCAATCCAATATATCCTATATATATATATATAATCCACTAAGACACTCTTTAGATTCACCACACAATGGTTCAATCCTATACCGATTGAAATACTATATAAACCNCAATCGGTATAGGATTGAACCATTGTGTCTTTTTTACATGAACCATTGCACCTCTTCATTTAATATTAACATAAAAAAAATATTTTCCTTTTATTTATTAATTTATCGTGTAAGTTTCTCAATTTAATTAGAAGAATAATCTTGATTCAAATTATGTCCTTGTGAGTTGATGACATATATGGATCGACTCATTAGATGNTATAGTATTTCAATCGGTATAGGATTGAACCATTGTGTCTTTTTTACATGAACCATTGCACCTCCTCATTTAATATTAACATAAAAAAAATATTTTCCTTTTATTTATTAATTTATCGTGTAAGTTTCTCAATTTAATTAGAAGAATAATCTTGATTCAAATTATGTCCTTGTGAGTTGATGACATATATGGATCGACTCATTAGATGATTCCCATGCTTCTTCAGCGTCCCCAATTCACCAACAGATCATATTCGAGATTTTACCAACTCTATGTATTGTTATGGTGTTAATCTCTATCGAATTACTCTACAGACCTTAAGTTGTTTACATAAAATGAATTGTAAATGAGGTTCTTCCTTCAACCCAATGTTTAAATGACCATGGTCTCAAAACCACGGGCTTATTCATTTAAGCGTTTCTCCTAGCGCCTATTCTTTCATCCTTATTCCTTTATCATGAGATCAAAACCCATGACCAAACACAATTCCTAACATTCACTAATCTAACGATCATGACATAATCTGTGGTTGAGTGGATGGTTCTCGTTCACTCTGGGACTTTGGTGATTCGTGACTCCAGACTTTGCAGTCTTCTAATTCTCTCGGAGTAAATTTTTCTGAAGTGCGTATACACACTCCTTGTTGACATTATTTGTCATATGCCTTTAGGATAAGAACCAAAGGCTTTAACTCATCGTTGTATTATAGTTTTTGAACTTGTCCCCTCAAGTTTCTTAAGAACCTTCAGATGACCTGGAGCTAGGACCGTAGAATTAGTAAAAAAGGAGCTTTGACTCTCCAAGTATTCGACTCTTCAAGTATTCAGGATTATTGGACTTTGCAAACCTTATATTCTTCTGGATTAAATTTCATCGAAGTGTGTATAATTTATTCACTAGTATATCAGAAAGTTGATTTTAATATTTCATTGAATGGACGATCATGTCTTACTTAGAGGCTTCAACAAAATCGACGATCATGACTTAATCAGGAATTGAGATCTACGGTCTCTGCTATTTCAACATAGTGGAGCTTTAACACTTAGTCACTATGCACTTTAATATTGAATTGACATGTGTCTATAAACTTCAATGGTCTAGAACATTGCGCACTTCTTCCACAAAGTTAATCTTCATGCAAGTTACTTTTGTGCTTTTGGATCTCAACCGTGGATATTCCTCCTCAATGGACGGTCATATCTTATTTTGGAGCTTCAGCACTCCGAGACTTCGGATTACTAGAACTTTGAAGTAGTTCAATTTATCTGGAGGTTTACCTACCGAATAAGTCATAAAACAATGGTGACCACTTGTTGTCAGTTAACATCTCATGCTTATACTATTCTTCCACTGTGCTTGATCATCGGTCGAGAATTCTCCTGAAGTAGGTCAATGATTGGCGCTACTTTGTGATTCACGATTAGTCTATCTTTCTACTACTCTTTATCTAATGGTCATGAGATGTCCTAGAGGATCTTATATCAACATCTAGCGTTAGTTTGTGACTTAGGTGCTTCGGGCATTTTTTCTTGTAGGAAACGTTGGACATCCCTGGAGGTTGTAATCATGGAGTGACATGGCATGATGATGTAAACGAGGTTGACTTGGACCCATAGTATGTGTGTCACGTGTCATTCTGATTCGTGACTTTCACAGCCCTTATGTGCCACACTGACCTTGACACTTGTCACCATTTGATTGGGCCACATGTCATCTATTGCTGACATGGTCCTGTTGACGTGGACCTACTGATGTGTCACATGTCTTCCTCCTGGATATAATGGTTGTAGATTCATTTAAAGTTCCTTATTGATCTAACAATCTATGTCTACGTATGGGACTCCATGCCTTTGGCCCCGCTTATCCTATCCTTCCAATAATTCATCCAATGGTCGAGAATGGTCCCAAAATGGATCAAGGGTTAGCATTACTTTTGGAATTCAGGATTTCAAATCTTACCCCATCCTTCCACTTTATGTCGATTAACGGCCGGTGGGATTTCCTAGCTCTTCCTTTGATCCGACGATTGGTGTTATTTCGTGACTTCAGAATTTTGTGGATTCTTCCTTGTCTCCAATAATCGTTGAAGTGGAGAAGTGGCAAAGTGTTGAATTTCTTTATCCACTACTTGATCAAACAGTCCATAATGATACTACTTCAGATCTGATGGTTGATATTTAATCCTTCCCAACCTCTGACTTTACCTCGATCTAATGAATCTGGATTGTCCCAAACTAAGAATGAATGACTCATGTAACTCGACCCTTTACAACATGATTTCTTTACTCGCGAAACTCTATTTCAGATTCACTTGAATGCACTAACTCCTCCTGATATTTTGTATCGGTGCACTCGTTTATGCATTTTCTATACACGATCACAATACTCTATTTTTCATAGTTTTCTCCCTCAACCTTAACATCACATGATCTGATTTTGTGTATATATTCCTTGTATGATCTCCCTACTATCTCTTCTAATCTTTAGGAACATAGGATCATTGTTGATCATATCGTGATCAACAATGATCATGAATTTATTCTTCCCTAAGATGATCTTCCTTTTTTTGTGTTTACTGTACATGTTTGACTCACATTTCCATCAATGACAACACACAATCAATAATGCCAACAATCTCCCCCTTTGGCATTGAGGGAAACATATTTGTAAAACAAATACTTTGTCTCCCCCTATCACTGGTCTTATTTTCAAGTTGGAAGATTGAACTTTTACTTATACCAAATACTGACACAAAATTTGTTTTACTATGTTTCTCCCCCTTTGACATCAATGACTTAAAAATTTTACTGCTTTTCTCCCCCAGTGAATGTGCCAGTTGTTATCTCAATTTATTGGGATTTTGTGTTCAAAATAGGTAGTCTTGTTAATACAAATGTTTGTAGTGATTAAGTCTTTTAAACCGAATCCAATGACTTCCTCATTTGATGACCAAATTAAATACTCCCCCCTAGTTTTTATTGTTTCATGGGGTTTTATTATCTTCTCCTTTGTCATAAAGGACAAGGGTGTGAATCTTACTTATCTTCTTGATTTGTTTCTTCTTCTTGACATTTTGATTTTTACAAGAGTACCAATTTACACCAATTGATACCTATTAATCATATACAGTGATACCAAATGAACATTATCAATTGACCATTTTCCATTTATAATCAAGTGTTAAAGTATATTATCACTTTTAGTTCTTTGATTCCAAGTGATCTTTACTGTTCTTTGATACCATTAATAACTTTTCTCTGTTCATACTATGTATTTATATATTTTTAAATCCTTTGTTGTTTTCTTCTTTGTATATTATTTTTTTTATTCATTACACACTTATACATACTGATTTGCTTTTGAGAGTTCATCATTATCACCATTGTTTTATGCACCAAACTTTTCTTCAACTTCTTCTTTTTGCATTTTTCTTTCATTGGCTAATGGAATATTGATCTGTATGATATCATCAAGATCTGCTATTGTATCATAATCTTCTTTAGGAACTCTCCTTTCTTGAGCTTGATCCATTTCATATTCAAATATCTGAATTTCACATTCCTTATTAGGAACTTCACCCACAATTTTCTTGTTATCAATTTCTTCATTTTCAAGTGTCAGGTCATCTTTCTTGCTTTCTATTTAAGATTTCCTTCTCCATACCTTTTCATGAGATATTTTTTTTGTTGGATATTTCTTTTCTAAATTTGTCCTTTGATATTTATCATCTCTTATTTTCTTCCAATCTTCATTAGATTTTCTTCCTAACTTGTATGAATTATTTCTCATGGATTGACTTCTTGATTTTCTACAGTTTTGGTATTTGTGACCAAACCTATCACAATTGTAGCATCTTATTGTATGACAAAACTTTGTTGTGTGGCCAACATAATTGCATCTCCAACATCTCATTAAGTTATTGGACCTTCCCAAAGTTTTCTTTTCAGGACTCTTTCATTCCAATGCTTTGTGATCAAAGTATTACAAGAAAAGAAATAACCATTGAAGGTGTTTCCATACTTGAGTCTGTTATGACATGGGAATTCTATCTTTTGATATATTTCTTGTTTTTTACTTTTATAGCTTACTTCCTTGACAAAGTTCATGGTTTGTTTTTGGTTTGTGACTCTACCTTTTTCCTTTGAGGAGAATGATACTTTATCATGTTTTTGAATGGTGCTACATTTTCCACCTTCTTCCTTCTTATTGTATCTAAGACCGGTTTTTTCATCAGTTGGTCTTTGACTGTTCTGGATCCTATCTAGGATAGTTGGGTTCTAGATTTTGATAGTTTCTTTTGTCTTTTCATTCTTCTTTTTGAGGTTGATAACTTTCAATTCCAACATGTGACATTTTTCTTCATTTTTAGTCAACTAGATCTTCAAGGCTTCTTTTATTTCCTTAGCTTCTTCAAGTTGAGTCTTCAAACTGATGAATATTTCTTCTTTCTCATTTGAAAATTCTATGCATTTATTAGTTTTGTCATATTTTTTCAACTCTTCTATTTCTTTTGTTAGATCAATAGATTCATTCTTCAATATTTTGATTTCTTCCTTGTTTTCTAACTAAATCCTTTTGAGGTTGATGACTTCGAATTCCAACGTGTGGCATAATTCTTCATTTTTAGTCAACTGGCTCTTTAGGGTTTCTTCACTTTCCTTAGCTTCTTCAACTTGAGTCTTTATATTGTTGACCATTTATTTTGTTTCTTCTAAGTATTATGTGCATTTATTGAGTTTTTCATTTTCCTTCAACTTGTTCATTTCTTTTGTTAGATCAACAACTTCAGTCTTTAATATATTGATCTCGTCTTCTTTCTGTTCTAGATAAATCTTTTGTTCATTCTCTTCAAGATTAGATTGATCTAACTGTTGTAGTAGAAACATATCTTTCTTTTGAAGTTTCTCCAACTCTTAAAAAGTGCACATAATTGTGTATTCAAGATGGTCAAGAACATCCTTAGTAACTTCAATATATAGACCATTTCCTAGTTCCATACTAATCACTTCAAATGCAGTTATAACATCAGTCTTAAAATCTAATAGTTTTTGTTTAATGAATACTGAGGTATTCATCAATTCCTTGATGTAGTAGTGTTCTCTATTGATGAATGGGGTTTGCATCAATTATTTGATGAAATTGTCCTCTTCTTCATTTTGTTCTTTATTATGATTAGAATTCTCTTTATCTGTATTTTTTTCTTCAATCTGATTTGATTTCTCCATTTCTGAATTTTGTTCTTTAATCTAATTGGATTTCTCCATTTCTGAGTTTTGTTCTTTAATATGATTGGATTTCTTCGTTTCTTTGTTTTGTTCTATAAACTGATTGGAAATCACCATTTATTTGTTTTGTTCTTTATTTTGATAAGAATTATCTAGCTATATCCATAATAATTTAGCAAAGGTGCAGTGTCCCATATTTTCTTTGACTTGGTCTAATAGTCCATTATGTATTTCCTTTAATGCTACTGAACTATTTTTCTTTGCTTATTTTGCATTTTTGGATTTGTTCTTTGAGGTAGTTGAGTACCAAGATTTAGATACTACTAAGTCCCAAACACCGGATCCTCTTGCATCGATATACCATTTCATTATTTCCATCCATGAAGAGTAGTATGTTCCATCAAATAAGGGAGCTTCATTTGTGGAGAGAGCCATTTGTCCACCCATTTATTCATAGTCTACCTTCTAGTTTTTAAATTGTGTTGAAGGCACCTGCTCTCGTACCAATTGTTGAAACACACACTAACACTGAGAGGGGGCGGTGAATCAGTGTCTAGAACTTTTGACTACTTTCACACTTTCATAGATTAACTAAATTAACTAAATAAGATATATGCAGTTCAATTAATTATTCATAAACATGTATAACACAAACTATAGATAAAATATCATTCTTTTATTTATTTAACTTGTATGAATACATATAAAATCAATCCTTTAATATCTTCGACTTCAACTAAACATGAGAGATCCAACTCTCTGATACAATACTCAGCTTGTAGTTCTCATATCCAACTGATAAATGAGGAATCCAACCCTCATACCAAGACCCATATTGTTGATCTCAGATCCAACTGATATGTGAGGAATCCAACCCTCATAACAAGACTCATCTTGTAAACAAGCACCAACATGATAGAATGAATTTTCATTCAATCCATTATATATATATATAATCCACCAAGACACTCTGTAGATTCACCACCACTTCTGGTTTATATAGTTGTTCAATAGGTATAGGATTGAACCATTGTGTTTTTTTTACATGAACCATTGCACCTCTTCATTTAATCTTAACATAAATAATATTTCCCTTTTATTCATTAATTTATCATGTAAGTTTCTCAATTTAATTACAGGACTAATCTTGATTCAAATTTTGTCCTCATGAGTTGATCACAGATATGGATCAACTCATTATATCATTCCCATGCTTTTGTTGCGTCCCCAGTTCTCCAACAGATTATATTCGAGCTTTTACCAGCTCTATGTATTGTTATGATGTTAATATCTATTGAATTACTCTACAAACTTTAATTTTTTTTATATAAAATTAATTATGTATGAGATGCTTCCTTCAACCCAATGTTCAAATGATCGTGGACTCAAAACATGCTCCTAGTTCCTCTTCCTTCATCCTTATTCCTTTATCATGAGACCAAAACCCATGACCAAACACAATTCCTAATAGATGCTAATCTAATGAGTTCAACATTATCCTCAAGAATAAAAAAAATCAACGATTAGGACTTAATCTATGGTTTAGTGGATGGTCCTCATTCACTTTGGGAGTTTGGTGATTCGTGACTCTGAACTTTGCAGTCTTCCAATTCTCCCAGAGTAAATTTCATTGAAGTGTGTATACACACTCCTTGTTGACATTATTCATCATATGCCTTTAGGCTAAGAACCAAAGGATTTAACTCGTCTTTTTTCTATAGTTTTTTAACTTGGCCCCTCGAGTTGCTTAAGAACCTTCACATGACCTGGAGATATGACCATAGACTTCGGAAAAAAGGAGCTCCAACTCTTCGAGTATTCTTCTCTTTGGGTATTCTGGATTATTAGAATTTGCAAACCTTGTATTATTACGGAGTAAATTTCACCAAAGTGTGTATACTCTATTCACTAATATATTGGACCATCAATTTTAATCTTTCATTGAATGGACGATCTGGCTTACCTAGAGACTTCAACAAAATCGACAATCACGACTTAATCAGGAGTTGAGATCTATGACACGTGTTATTTCAACATAGTGGAGATTTAATACTTCACCACTTTGTGTTTTAATATCGAATTGACATGTGTCCATAAACTTCAATGGTCCATATAATTGTGTGCTTCCTCCACAAAGTTAATCTTCATGCACGTTAATTATTCTCTTTTGTATCTCGACAACAGATCTTCCTCCTCAATGGATGGTTAGATATTATTTCAGAGCTTCGACACTCTGAGACTCTGGGTTACTAGAACTCTGAAGTAGTTCAATTCCTCTGGAGGTTTACCTACCAAATAATTCATAAAACTATGGTGAGTGCTTGTTGTCGGTTAACATCTCATGCTTATACTATACTTCCACTATGCTTGATCACTGTTCGAGAATGATCCTAAAGTAGGTCAATGTTTGGAGTTACTTTGTGATTCACACTTACTCTACCTTTCCACTATGCTTGATCTAACAGTCATGAGATATCCTAGAGGATATTAGATCAACAACCAACGTTAGTTCGCGACTTCATCCTTCGACACTTCAAGCATTTTTTTTGGTAGGAGAAGTTGGACATCCACAGAGGTTGTAATCCCGAAGTGACATGGCATGCTGACGTCACCTAGGTTGATGTGGACCCATAGTATGTGTGCCATGTATCACCCTGATTCATGACTTTCACAGTCCTTATGTACCACATTGGCCTTGACACTTGTCACCATTTGATTGGACCACGTGTCATCTATTACTGACACGGTCCTACTGACATGGACCTACTGATGTGTTACAAGTCTTCCTCTTGGATCTAACGGTTGTAGATTCATTTAAAGTTCCAGATTGATCTCACAATATTTGTTTACTTTTGGGACTCTGTGCCTTTGGCCCTGCTTATCCTATCCTTCCACTACGTCATCCAATGGTCCTGAAATGGATGAAAAGTTAGCATTACTTATGGAATTCAGGATTTCAAATCGTACCCTATCCTTCCACTTTGTGTCGATCAAGGGTTGATGGGATTTCCCAGCTCTTCCTTTAATCTGACAGTTGGCCTTATTTCACGACTTCAAAAATTTTTGGATTCCTCCTCATCTCCAACAATCGTCGAAGTGTCAAAGTGGTGAATTGTCAAAGTTATTTATCCACTAATTGATCCAATGGTCCATAATGCTACTACTTCATATCTGACAGTTGAGATTTAAACATTCCCAATGTCTCACTTTACCTCAATCTAACGATCCTAGATTGTCTCAAACTAAGAATGAATGTCTCTTGTAACTCGATACTTTACAACATGGTTTATTTACTCACATAACTTTGTTTCAAATTCACTTGAATGTTTTAACTCCTCCCGATATTTTGTATCAGTGTGCTCATTTATGCATTGTCTATACACGATCACAATACTCTATTTTTCTTGATTTTTTCCCTCAACCATAACATTGTGTGCTTTGATTCTATGTATGTATTCTTTGTAGAATCTCCCTACTATCTCTCATGAGCTTTAGGAACATAGAATCACTATTTATCCTATCCAAGGATGATTTTAGGGGCTAAATTTCACTCATGGGCTAATTTTCCATGGTTTTCGCAAAAAACGATTCACTATTCTAAAAATAATTCGCCCAAATTCTATAGGATAAAATTATTTTACCTTAAAAATTGCCAAAATTTTATACAAACTATATAAAATCCATAGAAATTTGAATATTTTTACAAAAATATCGCTAAACATTTTATAGTTGGCATATGAAGGATAGTAAGATTTGCCAAGGTTTCTACATTTTAAAATAAATTTCCATCTTAAAATCATCCCTGATCTTATCGTGATCAACAGTGATCACGATTTTATTCTATCCCAAGATGATATTCCTTTTTATCTTTTTACTGTACATGTTTGACTCATGTTTCCATCAATGACAACACACAATCAATAATGCCAACACAATAAATATGAATATCACTTATATAAGGTTGACTAGTGGAAGGGCTTATCATTTTCAGCCAAAGAATTGGGATAATTACAAAAAAGTGGGGCACTTTTCTTCCTTGGGGTAATTTTATACTATACTTATTGTACTACAAGTATTACACCTTGTACTTAGCCAAATCTCCATTCCCTTTGAAATAACATAACATTAGAACCAAACACTATAAAAAAGCTGGTTAAATTTAAATTCACATTTCATTGTCATTTAATTTTCCTATATACCCTTTACGATCCAATACATGTATCACCAGGGGATGTATTTACTTGTGTTTCCAATGCTTGTTATATGTTATGCAAGTGTAAATATAAGGAGGATGGGATTATTGAAGTGATATGCTTCTACAATCTAAATGTAAATTTAGTGATGCATGGATGTGAAGTATGAGGTTTGCAATGGTGTCTATGAAATGATGGTGAGAGGGTGTGAATTTGGTTCCATGGTATGGAATGTACTAGGAATGTGATGTTTTGTAGGTGCAACAATCATTCTTGTTGTCCTCCACATTCCACATACCGAAAGTGATATAGAGTTTGTACAAGGGAGATGTTGGGAGGAAGAAAAATATCCTTCTCTCTGCATTAGTAATTATGGAAAATTGTGGAGGAACAACATAATTGATATAGAGTGGATCATTATATAATTTTTCATCTATCTTGGTACTTTCTAGGTGGAAAAATTAGAGGAATTGGCTTGCAGGGCCCATTTTAGGGGTAGGTCCTGGATTGGTGATTTGGGGTTTGAGACCTTACAAATTCATTTTGAGGAATACATAACATTGTTTGGGGACAAAAAATTTCAATAATAGTTATATCCCCTCGAAAATATTAAACACATTGAAATATTTCCAACGGTGTAAAAATCACCTCAGTCAGATTTTGTAAGGAGAAGTTATGCTTCCTACAAGTTGACCTATATTGTTAACCACCATGGTAAAAAGTGGATGTCATGGTATCCCCCATTAATTACACATGAGGAGATAATCACATGTGGACTTTCAAGAATATTCTAGAGGTTCCAAAATCCTAACACTAATTGAGGGATGAGGCATGCAAAAACCCTAAACCTAACCCCAGATTATTATCGCGCTATGTTAAATACTTTGTTAGGAAGAGAAGGGGTTCCATTATTTTAGTATTGTAATGTTCCATAGTCGAGTAAATAATATAGGAGTGGGGTATTGAAGCATAAAGAGGTAGAAGATTCTCTAGTATCCATTTAGGCCACATTTTCCCTGGAAACTCCATACCGAGTGCCCCTTTCTTTGTACTTGCATTTCAAAACCAAGAATTGTACTTTCATTTCATACCCGAGAAAAATAGAGAAGAGCATATGGATCACCTTCTAGCTGGGATTTCTCCCATATTGGGTTTTCGAGGTCATGTTTTTTGTTCATTTGTGTGTATCGTGTGTTCAATTTCTTGTTCTTTGATTTTAGTTTTAGTTATTTCCATAAATTTGAGCACTAAGGTAGTACTAATAAATATGAAAACCAAGGTAATAAACTACATAATAAAATATTTCATAATATCATAACATTTATTGTTACGAACTATTCTAGTGGAATATCCATAGTAGTTTACATATCATATTGGTATCATAACTATTTCTTTGAGGTTTTTGAGGGAAGTTACATGATCCAATAATTGGCTTGAGAAAGAAGTTATGGAACCCTATCCATGGAAAATGAGTCTAGCCATAAAAACCTTTAGGATTAGGCAAAAGAGATATTTTCAAAGATGGAAAAAAAAGATATTGATATCTCTCACAACATGGTTGTTACACATCAAAATTCCTCACTTCGATAATGTCCCATTATCATTCTCATAAGTGTCGCAAGTGTCACTTTTGTTGCAAGTGTCGTAAATGTCGCATTTTCATTCTGTGTATGTCGCATTGTGAATGACAACATGGAAACACTTGATACATCCTCTTAGACATGTTGGAATGGGAAATGACATCATTTGACAAACTAAGAAAAATCATTTGCCTTGACAAATGGTCATCTTAACGAACTTTTGGAGGATCAGCGCTCCCTGTCCATCTAGTAGGGAGCGTTGCAGTGCCATGTTGGCAGTTTTGAGGGAGTGTCGATTGGTTGAGAGAATAATGGGAATAAATCCCCCTTATATCTAAGGACAACTAGAGATGATCCGAGTTGGTTTGGCTCGAATCCAAGCTTTAGCCTGCATCTAAGGGTGATCTAGGGGATCAACTTTTGCTCAAAATTCAAAGTGCTCGGAATCATTTAAAATCGAACAGGTGCGTAGGCCTCATTGTCATGAACCCAACGTAACTCAAACGGGTTCAAACGGACATCAGATGAGAGATATATCGC
>SNQJ01S0014643.1:53733-76011 GCA_010110895.2 Picea sitchensis
TTTACCCCCCTCAAGGGAAAACTGTTTATCCCCCACAGCCTAATCAAATGACCTATCCTCCCCAAAACAAACCAGGTTTCCCTCCTTTCGTAAACGTTCCTCAACAACAATCAAATCCTGCCTATACCAGCCAACAAAAACCATATATGGGAGGGCCTACTAGATGAAATTATCCACCTCAACCAGTTTATGGCCTTACTAGTGTCCCCATGCCACACCAGTATCACCCTCAGGTTAACCGACAACTATCATTCCTAGCTATGTTGGATCTACCAAATTTATCTCGGTTAACAAATGATCCCATACTACATTTTCCTTTCTAGATGGTAATTCTTGCTAAGTTACCTTCTAATATCCCCAAATTTGATAGTAAACCTGGTGAAGAACCAAACAACCATGTTATGAAATTTCATTTATGGTGTTCATCAATATCACTGATGGATTATTCTATATGGTTGTGTCTTTTCTAGTGCACACTCATGAGCTCAACAACCAAATGGTACATTAAACTCCAACGTGGTACCTTTCAATATTTCAACTCCCTAGCTATGGCTTTTCTCACGCATTTTCAATTACCCATCCATTACGAGACTGATAGAGAACTCTTAACCTCACTTCATCAAACGAAATCCATACATATCTCTGATCACATTCATGAGTGGAGACGACGACGAAGGTTTATCAAAGTGACCATTCTTGACGAGTTATTGGCAGAATGGTTTACTAAATTTCTTTTACCCCCAATTTCTCATGACGCCGCCATGGGTGGTGTTGTCATTGAGGAAGAATCCATTGATCGTGCTCAGTACCTTTTCCTAGCGAGGAAGCCTCATCAAATGCCCATATTTATATTTGTAATGGGATTGATTTAACCACTCGCACCAAAACGTATGACACACCGGCTAAACCTGATAAAGAGAAGGTCACAAACAATACTACATTGAATCCACCTCCTACCACCATTACTCCTCCATTTGGATCACTTCAAATTGATAAACCCGCTTTCGACTCTATTTTACGCCCTCCCAAGAGCACTATTTGAAAATGAAATTTTAATCCTAGTTCACGTGCCACCCAAAACTACAACATTTTTTAAGATTTGGCTCAAGAACCATGTGTTATGTCTTCTCTTGAAGTTATACAACATTTTCTAAGTCAACGTAGAACACTCTTGGCCACCATTGGCGCAATTGATCCTGAGTCGTCAAATAATATCATGTTTAACCTCAATAAATTTAAGTCACGACTTTCTCACCAGCTTGTTTTTCAGATCGATGTGGTTGTTCATAACCAAGACATTCATCCTACCATATTGGATGAGGGAGATTCCACTTGCATCATGTCATTGTCCTATTGGAAAGGATTAAAATCACCTGTGCTTAATCAATCCCCTACAATGTTACAAGCATTCAATGGGTAAGGTTTTCTCCCTCGTGGACTCTTGTAGTACTTAGCTATTCAGTTGGGAGGAAACATTGTCTCTATCTATGTAAAGGTAGTCAATGCTCCCCTTGATTACAACTTTTTGTTAGGAATAAGTTGGTTTTATGGCATGAATGCCATCGCTTCATCGGTGTTTCAATGTGTACAATTCCCCTATCAAGATAAAATTGTCACTGTCGACCAGTTAGATTACTACACCCTCGACGCTCGCACTCCCACCACCAACAATATTCCTTTATTGGGAGACACTAATATCATGTATGAAAGTGTCGGTGTAGGTATTTTAAAATATTCTTCCCTTATGGGTACTTTCCCTACACCACTTCCTCCCACCTTGCAACACATTTCCACGATCAATATGATCTCGACTATGGCATATCAATCTTACAAATCATCTGATCTTTGGGTTGTGCCTATTCCTTTGGAATTCGATGCACTAGGTGACGTTATGCCATTGAGTCCTACTGAGGCTTCATACAATTCCATCCAACCCACCTCTCCCTCATTGGATGACCAACATCTGTTGGCATCCAACACTTACTCGTTTCCATGTTGGTTGGATTCCCTATCCTCTACTTTCGAATACATCCTAAAGATTTTTCCATTGGACGGATCCATTATGGAAATTCTTAGTATCGACAAGGTAGCTTGGGATGACAACCATCATCGTTCATTTTTTCTCCCTAGTCGAGATGAAATTGAGAAAGATATACACTATATCTTTCCTGACAATGTTGTCGATTCTCCCCAATATCAAATACTTACCCAGGATACTACTTTCGAGGGGAATTTAGGCAACATCTCTTCTACAATATCTATTGACATATCGATCAAATAAGGTATCATGGAAAATGTTCATCTCATTGTCAATTGTTTTCCCAAAGAAGTGGAAGCTTACACCGCTTTATTCAAAGAATTTTGTGATGTCTTCGCTTGGAGTTACGAAGAAATGCCACGGATCGATCCATTGATTGTTGTGCATGAGATAAAAACATACCCAGGCATTAAATATATACGACAAAAACTTTGCCCGGTTCATCCCAAGAAAAACGTGGCCATAAAGGAAGAAGTTGAAAAACTGTTAAAGTTTGGCTTTATTTATCTTGTCCCCTTAATGGAATGGGTTTCTAACATCATTTCGGTCACTAAAAAACAAGGAACCATTTGTGTCTATGTCGATTATAGGGATCTCAATAAGGCTTGTCCAAAATAAAATTACTCAACACCCTTTATCGACCAAATCATCGACAATTGCGCTAGCAGTGTTATATTTTCCTTCATGGATGGTTTCTCAAGGTATAACCAGATCGATATTCTATCGGTTGATCAACATAAGACAACCTTCATCTGCCCTTGGGGGACATTCTCTTATCGAAAGATACCTTTTGGTCTTAAAAAAAATGGTGCTACTTTCTAGTGGGCAATGTCGTATGATTTCCACGATATCAAACATATTGTGGAACCTTACCTCGATGATTTACCCACTCATTCTTCTACTCGACAAGACCATATTGGTCATTTACGAACCATTTTTCTTCGATGTCAATTTTACCATATCCATTTGAACCCTCACAAATGCATATTCATTTTCGAATCAGGTCGACTCCTTAGATTTTTCATCTCCAAAGATGGGATTGGGGTGGATCCCTTAAAAGTCAAAGTTATTCTCTCTTTACCCCCTCCCAACAATTTGACCCAACTACAAAGTTTGCAAGGGAAATAAAACTTTCTTTTTCGTTTTATCTGTAATTACACCGAACTCACTAAAGTGTTTATGATATTTCTGTAGAAAGAAACTCCTTTCATCTGGGATGACACTTCTCAATGCTCTTTTGATTCTCTTAAGCATGCATTAACACACACACCTCTCTTGCACCCTCTGAATTATGCACGAGAATATATCCTTTATTCCGTTGCCTCTACTTCCACTATTGCTATGGTGTTAGTTCAAGAGGATCCTAATAGTGACGAACATGTGATATACTATCTAAGAAAGAGTTTATCTAGTCCTGAGCTTCGATATTCACACGTTGAAAAGTTGGCTCTGGCAGCCGTCATTGTCGTCCAGAGATTTCACTGCTACATATTATTACGCACTACCATGGTCATTGCGGACTCTAACCCCATGTACCATATCCTTACACATCAAATCCTTGGGGAAAATTATTCCAAATGGATCGTTGTTCTTCAATAATTCGATCTCGAGTTTGCCAAATCAAAAGTTAAAAAATCGTTGGTTTTTGCGGAACTCATCTACGATCTTCCCTATGTTGATGAAGATACTGAGCCCAATGATTCTCTTCTCGACGAATCTTTGCTCCTCATTAGCACGTCATACCCTTGGTATGGAGGTATTATTTCTATCTCCAAACCCATCATTTCCAGTCCGATATTTCCCGTGACGAACGTCATCGTATCTACCACCATTCTAAACGCTACCTTATCCTTGGCGAAACTTTATATCGTCATTGTATTAATACTATCCTACGACGTTTTTTAACCCACGATGAGGTTGAACACATTTTGAATGACTGTCACCTTGGGGCTTGTGGCGGTCATCTTTCTGGGATGGCTACAACCCAGAAAATCTTATGTGCCAATTATTTTTGGCCTTCCATCTTCAAAGATTGTATCAAGGTTATCAAACGATGCCCACCCTGTCAAGTTTTTCAGAAAAAAGGCACGTACCCTGCTCCCTGCTTCGCCATTATACATTCAATTGTCTTGGTAATAGGAGTCTAGGATCCAAGAGGATATTTTAAATGTTCCATAGTCGAGTAAAGAATATAGGAGTGAGGTATTGAAGCATAAAGAGGTAGAATATTCTCTAGTAGCCATTTGGTTGGGATCCATTTGTGCATGTTCCCAAGGAAAAGAGGAACGATCTATATAAGAAGGCATTAAAGTGTATTTTCATTGGGTGCAAGGATGGAATGAAAGGATATAAACTCTGGGATCCTGCATAAAGGAAAATAGTGTACAATCGAGATGTGGTATTCAGGGAATTCAGTGGAACTTTCAATTTTGAAAGGATTTCAAAAAGAGAAATATCTAGATAAGGTGAGGCTTGAGCTTAGAAATGAAGAAGATGATTCAAATGAGTCGACTAAATTAGATGAAGAGGTGGAAAAACCAACTCGGGTCGTAAGGAGGTATGAAAAAATAAGAAATCCAGTTGAAAGGTATATTCCACCCTATTTCCATTCTACACTTGTATTATCTGCCACTGCCTAGGAGCCCAAGTTAGTCAGTGATCAGGGGATCAAATTTTTCTCAAAAATTCAAAGTGCTCGGAATCACTTCAAATCGAATGAGAGCATAGGCCTCGTCGTTTCGAACCCAACACAACTCGTTTCGTCTCAAACGGGCGTCGAGAGAGAGAGATATTGTGATTTGTTCGAATCGTCAAACATGCAAAAAAAGGGACGCTGACTGTGCAGTCCGTACAGTCCATACAGGATGACGTGGCAGGGCCGTATGCCCGTACGATGATGTGGCATGTGTTGACATGGCATTTTTTGATTGGCAGACGTTGGACGAATCCTGTGTCGACATGTGGCAATTTTTGGTTTGTGGTTGGGTGCCACGTGGCCCAATCATGGGCCGCCACGTGGCACCATTATATTGGTTCAAAATTATGTGGAGTTCATGGGATTCGAACCTCGGACCTCCCCCACCGATCGAGCCTTAACAAAGTCCGCCCGACCAACATACCGCGCGTTGTTCCGTGCTATATAAGTGGGATAATATTTATTTAAATTTGTATTGATTTAAGTTTGGCGCGGGGGTCGGGCCGGGGCTTAGCCCTGGCCCGTAGTTGTATTGTGTTATCATATGACCACCACATTGTATATGGAGCACGAGTTGCAACAATTCCGATCGCATGTGTTTTTATACCATATGACCATGTCACAGTTGGCGCGCGTTTTGGGTTTTAGAATGTGGTTTTAAACGGTTGAAACGACCTGCCATGTGTTGCGGTTCGATTTGCCTTTGGGACGGAGCCCTTTTTAAAAATGTGYAAGGTCACATGGGCGACCCATGTGCCCGAGAGCTAGGCGGTTAGGGGCTGGCGCGCCCATAACTGTCCTACAGTTCGCACCGTTGGCGCGGTTGCACCCGATGCCAGGTTTGTGCGCTTAAATAMGCGTGTGTGCTAGGTTCATGGAACAAGGGTGCATTTTGTAGACGCAGAGACAACAAGCTTGAAGGGGAGACTTCCAAGAAGCCTAACTTCTTCGTTTTTTGGCCAAACGAGGTGYCGAAAAAGCCCAGCTAGGGGTTTTTGGATGCTCTAAATCCATTGGAGCAGTCTGTTGGTCATTTTGAGCATTGTAAAGCACGTTTTTTTAGCACTTTGAGCAATTAATAATAATGATCCATTGGAAGCTGGACCAGGAGATGTAGCCCAAGAGAGGGGTGAACTCCTTTATCAGTTGTTGTGTTTATGTGCTTATGTTCATTGATTATGCTGCTGTTTATGTGCATCCTAAATGAGTAAATCTTTTTTATAATGTGTTGCAAAGTTGATCCATTTGCTTTTAACACATAAAATTTACTTGCAAATATTTTTAAGTTTACAAGTCTTCTTCATTTTTAGATCAGTCAGGGAGGTAGTTGAATTGACATAGGGTAAACTATGGAAAGAATCCATGGTCAAAGAAATGGAATCCTTATATAAGAATGAGAAATGGGATCTGTTCAAATTACCTAATAGAAGGAAACCCATCAGTAGGAAGTGTATATTCAAGAAAAAGATGAACGCAGTAGGTCAAGTGGGGAAATTCAAAGCTCGACTGGTAGCGAAAGGATATTCCTAGGTCAAAGGAGTTGACTTCAGTGATATTTTTTTCTCGATTGCAAAATTAACTTCCATTAGAGTACTAATGTCTCTAGTTGTATCATTTGATCTTGAGATAAATTAAATAGATGTGAATACAACATTCCTACATGGGAACCTAGAATAAGAAATCTACGTGAAACAACTTGAAGGATTTGCAATAAAGGGAAAGAAGGAGCTAGTGCGCAAGTTGAAAAGATCCCTTTACCATATGAAACAATCACCAAGGATGTGGTACCGGAAGTTTGATACCTACATTCTTATCTTTGGATCTGAGAGATTCAAGGATGATCATTGTGTATATTCCAAGGAATAAGGTGGTCATTTCATATATGTAGCTTTGTATGTTGACAACATGCTCCTAGTTGGAAACAACATTGACACAACAAAGGAGGTGAAGAAGCAATTATACTCCATGTTTGACATCAAGGATCTCGATGTAGTAAACTTCATTCTGGGAATGGATATCAAGAGAGATAGGGAAGTTACAATGCTCTAGTTGAATCATAGGAAGTACATTAAAACAATTTTGAAGTGTTTCAACATGAAGGATTGCAAACTAGGCAAGGTGCCAATTCTTATGGGAGAAAAACTAATTGTTGAACAGTGTCCAAAGACACAGGAAGAAATAGAGGACATGTCATGTGTTCCCTATGCAAGTTTTATTGGTAGTATGATGTACATGATGGTCTGCACTCAACCAAACATTGCTCATGCATTGGAATTTTTTAGAAGATACATGTCAACACTTAGGAAAGAGCACTTGATAGCTGCCAAGAGAGTGTTTAGGTATTTGTTTGGCACAAAATATTATGCTATATACTACCAAGGGAAACCTGAAGCTAATAGGGAAGTATAAGTACATGGTTTTGTCGACGTCGATTGGGCTAGAGATGTGGATCGACAAAGGTTGACCAATGAATATGTGTTCAAGATTTTTGGTGGAGAAATTAGTTAGATGAGTAAGTGACAGGTGGTCGTATCCTTCTTGAAAACAGAATTTGAAAACATGGTAGTCATTCATGGAAGCAAAAGGAAAGTATGGATTCATTTACTGTGTTCAAGGATCGGGTTTGAGTAGAGAGATATGAAGATAAATTGTGACAATCAAAGCACAATATTTATGGCAAAGAACCCAATGTAACATTCCAAGATGAAGGATCTTTATGTACAACACCATTTCATGAGAGACATGGTAGAAAGAAAGAAGGTGTTGTTGGAGAAGGTAGATGCTTTGGAAAACATAATAGACTCTTTGACCAAGTTTGTGAGTGTTGTCAAGTTCTCTTAGTGTAGAGAGGCAATGGGAATTGTTTCCCTGGGTCAATGAACATACGTTCATGTTCTCTTATATTAGCAAAGAAGACAACAAGTGGGAGAATGATGTGTTGTTATATTCTTTGCAATTAAAGAAGATTCGTTTGATTGTCTAGTCAAGGTGGATCAATTGGATGATAAATCAACCAAAGATTTAAGTCGAGTCAATGGTTAAGTTGAAGGTCGAAGTGATCAACCTGGAATTCAAAGTTGAAGTGATCGACAAGAAAGTCAAAAGGATAACCAATAAGAGGTCGTCGGGAGATTGAGTTGCAACTAGTTGAATACCAACTAGAGGTCCATTGGTTGTCGATTGGTAATCTGACTAAGGTTGACTGAAATATAATCATGATATTCATGGGATTTGTAGGCTATTATCTATGTGGATATGTACTTTTTTTTTGGCGCCATGATCTAGGGTTTTTCATGTTGTAAAGCCTGTAAATAAGACATGTTGTAATTGTATTATGTTGATCAATCTTTAGAGGTTATTGGTCATGTAGATGTAAGATGAATTGGTTGTGGGGTTGTTCTTGTGTCTTAGGTGTAGACCAAGGTTAGTCATATAACTCTTTATTTTGAATTAATAAGACAACAAGAGAGCAAGATGCTCAATGAATGTCAATTTTCTTGTTTGGATTTCCAAGGTAAAATATCTGTGTATTGTGTTTGTCATTTAGTTTCTTGTTTAAATTTGTCTTCTCTTTCCTAGTTGATTTAGTGTGGATGTTTATTTCCTAAGAAATGTCGGACAAGGGAAGCATGAACTCTAACAGATAGGGTTGAAATGATAACTTCCAAGTAAGGTCAAGTGGTACTCCAAGGAGAAGGTAGAGGTAAAATTCCTCACCTCATTCAATAAAATATTTTGGGGACCAAAAGCCTCCCTAGATGGGGAGGTGTGATCCTGAATGGATCACTATACAATTTTTCATCTATCTCGGTACTTTGCAAGTGGAAAAATTGGAGGAATTGGGTTGCAAGGTCCATTTTAGAGGCATGTCCTAGTTTGGTGATTTGGGATCTGGAACCTTTGAGAGCCACTTTGAAGCATAAACCGATACTTTTTAGGGTAAAAAATTTGTGTACATAACTCTCAGCCCCTCAACATTGTTCTACACATTGAAAGATTTCCAATGGTGTGAAAATAATCTCAATTGGAGTTCATATGTGGAAGTTATCCCCCACACAAGTTGACCACTATGGTACCTAGTAGATGCCACGTCAGACCCCATTACTCACACATGTGGAGCTAGTCACATGTGGAATTTCAAGAAGATTCTAGAAGGTCCAAAACTCTAACACTAATTGAGGGTTGAGGCATGCAAAAATCCTAGCCCTAACCCTAGCCCTAACCCTATATGGCTATCAAGTTATGTTAAAAATTAGGCCACTAGGAAGAGAAGGGGTCCCATTCTTTTAGTCTTGTAATTGTTCCATAGTTGAGAAGAGAATCTAGGAGTGGGATATTAAAGAATAACAGAGGAGGTAGAAGATTTTGTAGTAGCCATTCTAGCCACAATGTCCCTAGAAACTCCATAGTGAGTGTCCCTTTCTTTGCACTTGTATTTCATAAATGAGAAAAAGAGAGCAGAGCATAGACATCACCTTCTAGTTGGGCTTTCTCTCATATTACACTTCCTACATTGTGTCTTGTGTTCATTTGTGTAGATGGTGTGTTCATTTGTGTAGAATGTGTGTTCATTTGCTTGTTCTTTCATTTTGGTTTCAACTACTTCCATAAATTCAAGTTTTAAGCAAGTACAATCAATATGAAATCTAAAGTAATAAACTGCACAATAAATTATTTCAGAATATTATGAGATTTATTGTGATAAATTGTTCCATTGAAATATCCACTACAATTTATAGAAATCGATAAAGTAGGAAAAACCCTTAGATAAATAGAATTATGTTCTTTCTATTTTTTTTACAAAACAAAAACTCTTTAAAATATTCTAAGGACTTAGCCACATATAAGATTCCCAAAAGGGCTTTCAAAGAATAAAAGGACTTTGAATTGTTTCTCAAAAGACAAGATTATTCATTGATAAGTTAGGATCTAAGAATCAAGGAAAACACATCAACGAAACGTACGCCTAATCTTAAGCTGATTTATAGTCCTAAAATAGTCAACAACATAGCTACTCATTGATGTAGGGCATGCTATATGTTTTTAGCGTTAACTATTTATGTAGGAGAAAAGATTTGGACATTGCCATGGGTGCTTTTTCACTAGAGAGGGACGTATCCGTAAGTTACTAAAACAATAAAGAGAAAACGCATACAATAAATTGCACATCAATTCAAAAGTTCTTGCCCGTAATAATCTTGTGGCTAGATATACATGGAATTAGATATACATGGAATTATGCTTGCTTTTTAAACTTTTAAAAAGCAATAAAATGAAAATCACTTAATTTGAAGTTTTTGAATTATTATTTCAAAGTCACATCCACTAATTAAAAGTGAATTTTTGAAAAATCATTTCGTAATGAAGAAGTCTTCTTTTAAGTGGAAGTGATTTAAAAAGTGTCCCACTTTATTGGAAAACATTGACCAAAATTTGAGATCATTATAAATCATAATCACCAAAATATAATAAATTATTGCAAATTTGTAACATTATCACCTAAAAAATAAATAATATATTTTGTAAATTTAATTTATAAAAAATAAGAGTTAAAATTAATGAATTTAAAAATATTAAAATTTATAAATAATTAATTAAAATAATAATTTTAAATTTAATTTATAAGTAAAAATATTAATATATTTTGTACAATTAACTTTATTAAAGTTAGTAAATTAAATAATTTAATTTTTCTAAATAATTAATAAAAATATTTTAAAATAATATTTTTTTTTTAATAAAATATAAAATTTTATGTCTCCATCTAAATTTTTGGATAACTTTTGTCAAAATTCATAACACACAATCCACCTACGGACATAATAAAATTAACATTGAATTTTTTGAATTATTAGAAAATTTATATTTAACTTTTTTTTCCTCCAAATATTTCATTTGAATCTTGATTTTATTATTTAAAAGTATTAATTAATTACATTTTATTAATTTTTTATTTATATTTTAAATATTTCATTTCAATCTTGATTTTATTATTTAAAAGTATTAATTAATTATAATTTATTTATTTTTATTGATTTTATTATTTAAAAGTACTAATTAATTATATTTTATTAATTTTTTATTTATATTTTATTATTATATTTTGAATATTTTATTTCAATTTTGATTTTATTATTTAAAAATATTAATTAATTATATTTTATTGATTTTTATTTACAAGTTATTATTATATATTTTGAAATTTGTTTTTTTTTTAATAATATTTAGATGAAATAGGAAATTAATTAATAGAGTTTAAAATTAATTTGAATAATCTAAAATTTATATGGAATTTTATTTTTCAATAATTCATGATAAATGTTTTGATATTTTGATTTTTTATTTAGGTAATCTTTGATGATATTATAATTTTGAATTGATGAAACTATAATTTTTAAGGCATAAAATGATTCACTCTTCTTGAATAGTTATCCAAAACCAGATTATACAATTATGGGATTTCATCAATTTTAAAATTTGGCAGCTATATATTCTATGTTGAATATATAATTTTGTAACTTTAGCAGTGAACTGTCTTTTTATTGTAAAAGTTAGATAGACTGTCTCAAATAACAACAGATATATATGTAATCTGGAACATAAATATTATATTATCTAATATAAGTTTTTTTCCTTATTTTGAAAAAAAACTTAAAATGATTTTTGCAAAATTAATTCCACTAATTAAAATGTTTCCTGTAAAATTGCATCAATTTAAAATAACTTTTGCAAAATTAATTCCACTAATCTAAAATGTTTCCTGTCAAATTTTCTACCTAAATCAACAAAGAAAAATCCTTTCCACAATGTTTCATGTTAAATTTAAAATTTCTCTAGGAATCAACAAAGAAAAACTTGTTTTGGTTAACTCCAGTTAGCATGATTGGTTTCCAAGGGTTTATTTATATAAGGACTGTAGTAGTCAACCAAAGGTTGATGTGACCAATGACTGTTTTTGACGACTTAAATGCCCTTGAATAATTGTTTCTTAGCCCATTCCTAATCCCACAAGTCACAGAGAAGCTAACAAACAAACAAAAAAAAAAGACATCAAAAAAAAAGACATTGCATAACAGTTTTAAAATTCTTAAAATTCTAAGAAATTAAACCCTAAACTAGTTACAGGAAATTAAACCCTAAACTAGTTACAGACAAACTAAACTGGACTTAAGCACTGAACTCGTTACACGGAAACTAAGCCGTGGACTTGTTGCACTTAAGAGAAACAATTTCAATTTAATTTTCCTCCCTGTTGTACATATAACTGCGTGGTTCAAACGCTGTAAATAACTATTTTTTAATTAAAAAGAGAGATTTGTATAGTTGCTGTGTTTTTTTATTGAAAAAGAGTTGAGAACCAATATCGCCGGGTGGCACTGCATTCCACAGGAGGAAAAGCACTAGAGGTAAATTATTTTAAGGGTTAGCTCAGGAAAAAGAGAGGTACATAGCATTTGGCCTGTTCCTTGACAATTACCATCGAAAAAGACAATAGCATAGTGATATCTCTTTCCCCATATAAAAATTGTATTTGCTTATACGTTTTAAAAATTCATTCGCGTTTGGCCTGAGTTTTCCCATGAGATTTCACAATCTCTCCCCCACCCTGCGAAGGAGGCATGGGCCTTGTTTTAGGGGGTCCTTAAAGCGCCACACAGGCGTCCAACCCTTTCCTCATTCCTAGGTTCCTTTCTTTGCGCTGTCTGGTCTATTTATGCTGCCTGCTCGCTCGCTTCTCAGAGCATACGATCACAAGACCTGAAACCGTATTCGAAAGCCTTGCCCAGCAGTTGCAACAAGCCGAGCTTCTGAGCAACGTTGATAATTAATTCTGTTCTAGAATGGAAGGCGATACCGTCAGGCTTATTATCTGGGGAGTTTTCGGTTGCTTCGGATTCGTGGTTTTCCTGCTGATACTGAGAGCATTATCGCGACTGGAAGAAGCCGACAAGAGCGCCGCTGCGGCGAAGCCTGATTTGGAGAAATTGCCTTCCTTGGCGAGGAAGAGAAACGCCCTCGGAGCTCTTCTCAGTACAGAACGAAGCGCGCCAGTTGTTCCCACGATTCTGCGGGATCTGTCGATGGCCAAGCTCCAGGAGGCCACAGATCAATTCAACGCCCTAAAACTCGTCAAGATTGGGAGCTCGGGCGACTTCTTTGCCGGTGTTCTTGAAGACGACGAGCATATCGTTGTCAAGAGGATGGACGAGAGCAAGTCCGAGGGAATGCTGCAAACAGAGATGGAGATCCATGCGACCCAACAGAGCCACCGTTACGTGGTGCCTCTGTTGGGTCAGTGCTCCGAAGCCAAGCAGAGATTGCTCGTTTACAAGTTTATTTCGAAGGGCGATCTCGCAACGGCCCTGACCAGATGCCGCCAGGTTTCAGCCCTCTCGGATGATAGCGGACGCACTGAGCAGCCAGTCTCAGAGTCCTTGCCCTGGATCACCAGGCTCAAAATAGCTACTGAGACGGCCCAGGCACTGTCCTATCTGCATTTTAATTGCCATCCTCCAATTCTTCACAAGTAAATATCTGCTCATCAGCCTGCTTTTTTCTCTTCTGTTTTCTTCAACTTTTGCTTAAATATCTTTGAGCGGAGCGACACAGAAGGGATTCTAGACTGGTCCAGATTTTAATCTAGGTTGTTTGCGTGGAAAGGCTTTATAAAATTACTGTGTTCATGGAATCCTTGCTTTATTGTGATTATTTGATGTTTGAATTTAGGTTATAAGGATTCTATATAGAATAATTGTGTTCATTGTTTCCAACTCACCAACGTCTATTTTCTGGTTTTCTGGTTTCCCTCTGTACACCAGTGGAGCTTTGCACCTAATCTCTTTGCATGACAACATTTGGTAAGATTTATGAGACTAAAGTAAAAGTCACTATCCTTACAGAATCCAATCTACCTTGTTTTTCTTAATTTCCCTCAAATGCACAGAAGACTGTACGCCCATTAATTTAAACTTAAGCTGGTTGCTGAAATTTTAACCTAGACTGTGTCGCATGAAAATACATCTCAACTACCTGGCTACAGAACGTGTTCCAGTCATCTCACTAACCTAAAAAGCATATGGTTGAAATTTTTGTCAAATTTTTATTAGATACTATATTTTCTAGTCATAGGAAGATCTGGTAGGATTTATCAGACAGAAGTAAAACTCCCTCACTGTGCCTGTGGAATCTAACGCACTAACGCGTGCCTCCTTATTGTGGTTTCAGAGTTTGTAACTCCTGTCATCATTTGCCATCTCCTGACTGAAATATGGACTCAATTTATGCTTATGGACTCCATGTTTTTCTTTAGTTCACTAGATTTTAGAGTTCTGTTCTGTGATCTCCTAATTCATCTTACTTTGAATATCTTCATAATACTGCGTCCATACTGTTGTTCACCAACGGGCAGAACTTCCAGGCTTTGATTTAAGCTAAATTTGGTATTTCTAAGATTTAGGTTAACTTTCATATCTATTAAGTTTCAAGGAAATGTATTAAATTATGATTGATTGTGCTTATTACTCTGTCTTATGTTGATGAGGTTGATTGTTTGTGGAGTAAGTAAAATTGTTAATGGAAAATTATAATAAGTTTCAATATAAATCTCACTTTCTTATATTAATAGACAGCTGCAAGTGAAGTGAGTATACTTATTATTCTTCCTTCTTTACATATGAGGCAGATGGAATATTTCTTTTTGAATATGACTTAAAAAAATAAACATATGCCATCTTATACCCTAATAAACAATATACATTCTTGTTCAGTGGGATCCCTTTCACCCCCACCTTCCCAAAGAATATTGTATTAATTAGAGTTGTTCATTCTGTATATGGTGGATTTTTGTAAAATATTGTATTAATTAGTAATAATCATTTTATAAAAGTGGTTGATATAAGTTGATTAGCATTATTAGTTTGGAAAGATTGAAAATGATCAATAGAACAACAATGTAAGTCAGAAAAATCGGCAAAATGAATTATAGAATAAAACAAATAGAATAGAACATTGTAGGTCAGATGTCTTGCAAAACGGATTATAGAAGATATTCTGTATCTGCTGGATTGATTTTTTTTTCCAGGTAACATATTGTTTTATTGTCTGGCCATGGCCATGATGCAGGGACATAAAGAGCAGCAGCATTCTGCTAACAGATGAATACGAGGTTCGCCTTGGAAGCCTGAGCCATGCCCAGAAGGTTAATGACAATGGGGCTAGTCTACTGAGTTACGACATCTTCTGCTTCGGAAAAGTTCTGCTGGACCTGATCTCGGGCCTGGATGTGAGCGGATCAGAGGATCCTTATGCCGAAGCCTGGGTGATAAAAGCCATGCCATATATAGATTCGGACAGCTACAGCGACGGGCTTCTTGCGTTGATTGACCCTTCTCTGGTGGTGGAAGAGGACTTCACGAGAGAAATCCTGGGCGTGGCAGCCTTAGCCAGAGCTTGTCTGCATCCCAGCTCACTCAAGACATTGAACATGAGGATTATTTGCCAGGCTCTTCACAGTCCTCATCAATTACTGCAAGGGTAATAGCAATTGAATTACAACAAAAAGATGGGTTAAATACGTTGGTCATGGAGAGCACGTTACTTACCGTTGTATTCTTCTCACAGCTCTGACTAAGACGTACACCAACCAATAGCAGCAGCCATATAACTCCAAAGCTGGTCTCTTGGATATTACGAAAAATACAGCAGTGTACATGACAAAAAGTAG
The DNA here is from genome assembly GCA_010110895.2 of Picea sitchensis. Taxonomy (NCBI): domain Eukaryota; kingdom Viridiplantae; phylum Streptophyta; class Pinopsida; order Pinales; family Pinaceae; genus Picea; species Picea sitchensis. The sequence continues at coordinate 69,190 of SNQJ01S0014643.1, forward strand.
ATTGTAACGCCGATTACAGCACATCCTTGTATCATAAAGACGTACTAGCAGTAACAGTAAAAATAAAATCTAGAAGCCTGTCTTCCTTACTTCCTAAGATTGCCGGTGGCATATTGTACTTGTTCATGCTCTGAATTCCTCCAGACGACCGTGCAGAAACACAGTGTCGGCTTGACTGCAAGAGCAAGTTAATGGAAGGCGGATAAAATAATGTAATTACTAGACAGAAAATTTATCTTCTCTCTTTCTGCTACCGCTTGTCGTCCAAACCAAGCAACTCTTCTTGTCTGGATTTGAGATGTATAATTCAATACGTAACCATGTTGCATATTTTCTAATCTTCAACTATATCACTGTTATTGACTGGAGTGGCACTGAAACAGACATTGTTGTCTGTATCTGAGAGTGTTATCAAACATAAAAAAAAAAAAAAACACTTAAACCATTGGATTTATTTGAAAACGTGGATAGTACCTGGATTTGAGATGTATAATTCAATACGTTACCATGCTGCATATTTTCTAATATTCAATTCTGTCACTGTTATTGACTGGCGTGCCACAGAAACAGACATTGTTGTCTGTATCTGAAAGATCTGTTCTCTTCTGAAACATAAAAAAATACTTAAACCATGAATAGTACCCCATTTTACTTTGGTCCATGGATGCCAATCAGTGTTATTAAAATATGATAACTGTAGTAATTTATGTAATGTTGCTGGACATCCCACTACCATTTTTTTTTCGTTTGCTTCATCCCTGTCTTTTATTCTCGTGTATACCTACCATGTCTTTATTTATTATATATAACGATACTCAGTTATATAAAATATGTGAACTTCACTGATTTATGTGTCACTTCTGAACATTCCACTCCCAATTTTTAATGTTTTCTTTGACATGTTTTTCAATTGCATATGGCGTTGCAGTTTGCAGACTTATCCATTATCGTTGTTATAAAATGTTTTTTCAAAACTTGTTTCATATCTTGACAATGATACTGGAACGATTGAATTTTTTTATTTTGGTTAGGTCTTTTTAATTTTTGTTTATAATTATTTAAAGTGTAAATTATACTAGGTTTCATGTTGATATAATCATATGGTAATTTCACTAACAATTCTTTTCAATTTTTAATATTTTTTTATAATTATTTAAAGTGTAAGTTATATATATTTTTTTCATGTTGATATAATCATATGGTAAATTTTTCTAACAATTGTTTTCAATTTTTATTTTAAATTATTAGTGGAATATATATTAAATTTTATATTGAATTAAGGAAGAAAGTTAAAAAGATAAAAGAAGCCACCAACTAAGATAAATAAATAATAATTAAAATTTGAAAAGTTATTATAATAAATAGGTATTTGGGACACTAAAGATCCATTTTTGGAACTTCCATAGCTTTCCATGGCACAAAGATCCTATGTTAAGTTGGCTCACTAGTGATACTGAACTTATTTTCTAGTTGAAACATGGGAGCATGAAGAGTCTAAGGTCCAAGGTCCTTTTGCCTCATGGGAGGAACAACTTGGATGAGTTCTTCAATAGTTTTAAGTGTCAACATGTGAACGTTACGTTCACAATGGAAATTGAAAAGGATAATTTAACATTTTGTTTTTGGATGTTCGCATCGCCAAGAAATGAAATGGATCCTTTGTGGACAAGGTCTACACGAAACCTACACACACTAACATATATTTGCATGTGGATTCTCACCATTTTCCTTTCCAAAATATTGGAGTGCTTAACACCTTAGTGACCCAAGCCTTACACATTTTTGGGGAAGAGCATGTGGAGCTAGAACTAAATCATTTAATAGATGCATTTAAAGGAATGGGTACACAGTAAAGCAGATTGAGGAAGCTATAACAAAAGCAATAGGATCCTATGCGGGACAACGACGTGCACATCAAGAGACGAAAAGGTTTTCTCTACCTTACATCAAAGGTCTATCTAAGAAGCTAGCTAGGATCCTTAGGAAAGGTGACATTTATGTGGCTTTCTCCCCCATCAACACCATAAGGAATATGGTATACTTTGCAAAGGATCAGGTTGACCCTTATAGTCTACAAAAATGGGTTTATGCTATTCCTTGTTCATGTGGCAAAGTCTACATTGGAGAGACAAGAAGATCGATGAAAGTTAGATTTAAGGAGCATGGTGTTGACCTAAATTTGAATAGAGTCCAAAAATCATCCCTCACTCAACATTCTTGGACATCTAACCACCATGTGTTCTTAGAGAATGTTAAAGTTGTGGCCAAGTGGATAACTATGGGAGGCGTAAAGTAATGGAGGTTTTGGAAATTGAGTTGAACCCTAATAATCTAAACAGGGATGATGGCTGGAAGTTGAGCGAAAGTTGGAGACCGTTGGACTTGGGATATTTTTATTTATACCTAGATGACCTCTCACCATGAGGGTTCTAAGGCCCTAGACATCTATTTAATTTTTGTGTATTTGTTTATTCGATGAGCCTCTCTTTTTCTCTCTAGAGTGCTCTTGATGATGATCCCCAGGGGATCAAAACGTGTTGGGTTCTTTGTATTATAACGCATATTTTTTTATTTTTTATAAGATTTTTCTCCTGCGTATCTACAATGTTCAACAAGATAAATACATACAAATCCTTAACTAAAATGAAAAAAATGCACTATATAATCAGAAAGCAAGAGTGACTTTTGCACCTATCTAAGCTTGATTCTAAGAAGTTATGGAAGAAAATTCTAATTCGTAAAACTAAAGAAGATAATATGATTCCCTTGAAGGACTGAAATTCCTACCTTAAAATTATTTATGAATTCCCTAACACCATCAATACCATTCCAAATGTTCCAACTTAGGATGAAGTTTTTCTAGGTTAAGCGGCTCACAAATGGGAAAGCTAAGGACATTGAAGGCTACCAAGATGAAATTTTTAAAATCAGAAGGCATGTCCGCTTCCCTCACATAAACAAGCTCTTCAATTTAGGAGTCAAGCAGGGCTTCCCTAAATCCTAGACACAAAGCCTCATTGTACCTATTTTTAAAAGTGGGTATAAAAACATTCCCTCTAATTATAGGACCATTATGATTAGCCCCATTTTATCCAAGTTGTACAAAATTATTTTGGAAAAGAAGATTGGCCAATGGCTAGAAATACATGGTAAAAGAGCTAAAGGAAATGCCGGATTTAGGATACATCATTCAACTATGGACCACCTTGTTACACTTAGAATCATTACGAAGGAGTGTCACAATAATAAAACCAATCTCCTATGTTGTTTCATTGACTTTAGAAAATATTTGGACACAATAACGATGACAAACCTTTGGGATAGGTTAGAAGAGATAAAATTTCCTTTATAGTTGAGGGTTGTAGCAATAAGATTGTACGAGAATGCTATTTCCCTTGTCCCCTACACTTTTTGACATATAGATTGACAAGTTACCAGATTGTTTGGAAGAAGCAAGTTGTGTCGACCCAACTCTCACTAGTATAGTCATCATTCTTCTTCTTTATGCTAATGATATTTTTCTTATGGTGAGGAGTCCCCACAATCTTGGAAAACAACTAAGAATCCTCAAGGATTTATGCTCTAATATAGGTATGACTGTTAATACTAACAAAACAAAATTCATGATAATTAAACCCAATAAGATCACCTATGATACTTTAGTATATGACAACTACAAGTTGGAGGAAGTGCCTTAATACAAATATCTTGGAATCGATATTCACCACAAGCTCAACTAGAATAATAGCATTGAGAAAAGGATAAAGGGAGGGTGGAAAGCTTTATTACAAGCTTGAAAACAATTGTAAATCAATGGATATTTGGATATGGGATAAGAAAAAGATCCTCTTTGAGACTCTTGTTATTCATGTTATTATGCATGGATGCAAAGTTTTGGGATGCAATATCTCTAGACAGTTGTGGAGAAAGATAGAGGATATCCAAAAGAATTTTACAACCTATAATTTCAAAATTAAATAGAATGCACCCTATCCTATCCTCTGAGTCACAGAAGAAATCATTTCCCCCATTGAGAGCATCGCTATGACCAGATACCTATTGTATAAGAACAAGTCTATCATTTCCTTGAGATGAAAGAGACCTTCACCTTTGTGACACTAAGAGAGTTGAAAAAGAAAAGCACTTTCTTTTAGAATGTCTAGCATATACCGATTATATCTCAATTTCAAAATATTTCTCATACTACCAACCTTCATAGCCTTTTAACTTAACAAAACTATAGTGATCTTAGAACACTTCTCTCAATGTTTTTTTGAACACAATAAAATTCTAAAGAATTCCAAGTAATCCCTTACTTTCTTAAGGTATAATAGATCAATTAGATATGTTAACCATCATCATTATAGTAAAATTTTACATAATTATTAAAATTATAGTATACTAATTAAATAAACTCTTAGGAATTTGAGTATAATAGTTAAGATTTTTTTTTTTAAATTGCACTCTAGTTACGATTTTGTTTTAAAATTGAAGTACTTGAAATTTCTTTTAATTAAATTCAATTAAATCTTCATAAAGTTAAAATAATAATAAATCTAATATGTTTTAATTAATAGATTTAAAAATAAAAATATAACATAAATAATAATTATGATTAATATAAAATTTTCAAAAAGAAAATTATTTTCATATAAATAATAATTGTTTTAAATTATTGAAACATTTAAATAATATATTTATAATTTTTAAATATAATTTTTTTTATTATATATATATATATATATATATAATTCAATTCAATTTTAATTTCAATTTATTTTATTGTAAATTATATATATATATATATATATATATATATATATAATTGATTTAATTTTAATTTATTAAATTATTTATTTGAAGTATATTGTTAATAAATTATATATTTAAATTTGGTTTGAAATGGTTTATCTAAGATTTTGGTGATAACGATATCATAAATCATAGATTCAATTATAGTAGAGAGTATACAATCTAATCCATCCAATATAATGGAATATAATGAGACCATCCACCCAAAATATATTGCTAATAAAAAAATAATGTCAAAGATTCAAATATAATTGGCAATCCATATGACCCACAAAGAAACCATACATTGGAAATTCAAATCTAACAATCAAACCATACATTATAAATTCAAATCTATATCCAATCAAATTAATATCTATTTAAATAAAAAATTAAAATTAATATTTAATTTAAAATGTTAATTATTAAAAAAACTTTTATAAATTATATTAGTAATTATATTACTGTAAAAAATAAACAATAAAAATATTCATTTACTCAAATATAATTATTTTTTTATAATTTTAAATTTTCTTTCTAAATTTACAAAGTTACTATCAACCTTGACAAATTAGAAAAATAAATTTAATCTAAATTTTCTTTCTAAATTTACAAAGTTACTATCAATCTTGACAAATTAAGATAATATTATTTTTTTCCGAGACCATCCACCCAAAATATATTGCTAATAAAAAAATAATGTCAAAGATTCAAATATAATTGGCAATCCATATGATCCACAAAGAAACCATACATTGGAAATTCATATCTAACAATCAAACTATACATTATAAATTCAAATCTATATCCAATCAAATTAATATCTATTTAAATAAAAATTTAAAATTAATATTTAATTTAAAATGTTAATTATTAAAAAAAAAATTATAAATTATATTAGTAATTATATTACTGTAAAAAATAAACAATAAAAATAAAACAATTTTCCATTTACTCAAATATAATTATTTTTTTATAATTTTAAATTTTCTTTCTAAATTTACAAAGTTACTATCAACCTTGACAAATTAGAAAAATAAGTTTAATCAATTCACGTCCACTCATCTTTAATATCTTTCATTCTTACTTTATATCATATTCTCATTTATAATTGTTTTATTATCGCTTTCTAATTTGAAGAGATGGAATAAATATCCAAGCGATAAATTTAATAATATTTTTAATCTATTTAAATTTAACAGTAAATTTATTATCCTATGTCAATATAATATATTTATAAATTATATAATTTATATTAAAATATATAAAAAATTAAAATTTCAACTTTAAATCTTAGGATAATATTATTTTTTTCCGTGACCATAAACTTATTATGTGGTTAATTTTGGTTTTGCATAATGTGATTTTGACATTTTAATTAGTGGAAGATGACAAATTTTATTCATTATTAATAAAATCATATATTTATTTCTTTTAATTATTTTATTTTTTGATTTTTTCCATCCATAATTTTTAATAAAATTTTGAAATCTAAAATTTATAACATTTAAAATTAAAAAAAAATATTTAAAAAACTAAAATAAAAAAGTTGATAAATAAATTTAATTTGATGATGATGATGATTAACGTCCACTAAAACCGAGTATCAGACTTTAAGAGGGTAAGTGATTACTTGTGATTCTTTAGAATTTTGTTTCTGTGCTAAAAAAACATTAAGAGAAGCTTTCCAAGATCACCATACTTTTGTTGAGTTAAGAGTATAGGTTGGACAATCTAAGAGAAGGTGTTTTTCATCTTCAATCTTCTTAGTGTCACAAAGGTGACACACTCTTTCATCCCATGGCGCTTTAGGAATTGACTAATGCCTAGTTTCACTATGGAGATCGTGAGAATTTGTTCTTATCTTAGCAATGCTTATTTTTTTCTCTACACTTGGCAAAACAGATAGATAATTTTGATCTTCTAGATTATGGTTGATTACATCTTTATAATACCTTAATTTTATTTTTTCCTCTAACTCTTTATCACACCACATTTTCTCCTTAAATTTTGATTTGACGTTTTTTTTAA
>SNQJ01S0014643.1:80902-91504 GCA_010110895.2 Picea sitchensis
ATTGGAGTTTGAGTTAGGGAGTGTTAAAGTCCAGTATCGTGAAAGTTATTCGGGAACCCCCTCTAACACAGGGGCTAAACACGAGGTTGTGTGCGGAAAGGTAGCGGAGATAACCCCTCCAAAGCTGGACCAATCATAGTGGAGAACACATATAGAGGGATTGTCTTGGGATTCCGTCGATTGCATTTGCCATGGAGCTTCATCGGTCTCGAATCCATTCGAGGTCCTCAGTTGTCTTTCAGACCACTTGCCTTCGATACCCTTGACAGGTTTCTGGCTCGATACCCTGCTCATTGTGGTCTACCCGACTTTCGACTATACACGCCTGGTGACTGTTCGCGCGCTGGCAACCTAGTTGCCTATATTTAGAGACATACACAGGTGACTGTGGGGGTATATCATGGTACCTAGGACAGACATTGGGCCACGCTTTGCAGATTATACCTGTAGGGTGCTTCCATGTTCGAGTTGCACTTGCACTGGTAAGTTGCTCTAGTGTTGGTTGTTGTAACTATTCTTCCAACTAGTTTAGTGTTTGCTTATTTTATCTTAGAGGGACCTTTTTAGTGTCTGTTGTCTTTTGAACGAATAGAAATCCCTAGTGTGTCTTTGATCTTCTCATATAGTGGAGGATCACGAGCTTCGCCGGTCACGAAGGCTTATGGGCCTATCACCGGTTACACTAGATCCACCTCCGCCACCACTAAGGCGAAAGCTAGACCAACAAGGGTCTTTTGAAGCGATCGGGTTACAGGAAACAGTACCCGACCAACATCTGGAGGAAACGACCGTTTTAGACCTTGGAGCGAAAGCTCTTGGTCCATCCAAAACTCCAACCACTGATCATTTGGCACCCATCATCGTACAGATTCACCCTTACGAGTGCCAGATAGTGTCGCACGCAGCAATGGAAACAAATGTTGCCACTTCTTATGGGAATTCTTCAATTCCCACTACGGTTGTCAACACTAGGGATATTCCACCTCCTAACCCACCATCACCAGTCTAAGCCACCAGGGTCTCAACCGCCTCTACCTCAAGCAGTGGTCCAATACCGTCTATGGTGACGGCCATTGCCCCTTTCACACTGAGTGTGACAGGCCCTTCGTTCTCATACGGGATGCCTAGCTCAGGTATAAGTCCTGTACTTTCCTACTCTACTTTACAGACTTTAGGTTTGGAGGCAGGGAGCTCTAACTCTCCTCTGCAAGGAAACATGGGGGGCACTCCAGCTCCTTTTAACACTTTCCCTTATGGGGGAGGTCATATACCTCTTTTGTCCCCTTCGCTTGGTGTCACCCACCAACAATTCGCCGGGCCACCCACACACCATAGTTTATTTGAAGCAGGGAGTCAAGGACCACCTTCTCATAATATGAAGGTAGGTTCAACACCGTTTTCTTTGTTCGGTGCGTTTGGTAACAATGCTTTCTCATCAGCTGCTTTCCCGACTGGGGGCAACCCCAGTTACGGACAACCTATTCCTATGCAGGGTACTATTCCTGTACAGGGGGCAAACCAAAGAACTTCTTCTACATCAGGACCTTCGAATTCTTGGCAGGGATCAGTTCCCTCGTCGGGAATGCCGATATGGGGCAATTATTTTCACAACCAATGGAACCCTGGACAAGGTACTATGCATATGCCCATGGGATTAGCATGGGGCAACCCTTCCCAAAGTCCTCCGAATATAATGCATGCCCAACCATCTACGTCCTATTTTGGGAAGCAGTCGATGATGTCTCCTCACATGCAGAATCCGTATGCTGGTCATGGCCATGGTTTTTACCAAAACCCAGGCCAGCAATCGAACTTTTCTTGGCAACCTGGTGCTAGTCAAACTCCTTGTCCCTTTTTCCATGGTTATCACCAACAACCCAAAATACCTTTCCTGGAAACCTTGCATTTGCCAGACTTGACAAGGTTGTTGAATGACCCTATCTGTCACGATCCGCGTTGGCCCCCTATGACGACGAAGTTTACTTCAGACATACCAAAGTTCGAAGCCAAGCCTAAAGAAGATCCAGGAGATCATGTGACCACCTTCCATCTTTGGTGCTCGTCTAACTCGTTGAAATATGACTCCGTACCGTGGTGATTGTTTCAACGTACTCTCATTGGGAGTGTCGCGAAATGGTACATTGAGCTCGACCGCTCAAGATGCTCTTCCTTCGGCGAATTGGAAATGGCTTTCCTAAACCATTTCCAATTACCTGTGAGATACGACGCTGGCACAGAATTGTTGGCCAATTTCGCACAAACAAAAGCGAACCATATCTCTGATCACATCTGAGAATGGAGATGTCGGAAGAGTTTGATTAAGGTGCCAGTCCCACCAGCATTCCTGCTCGAGTGGTTCCTTAAGTCTTTGGTCCCACAGTTATCCAAAGATGTCGTGACGTCGGGAGTGTTTTCCGAAGAAGATGCCATCATGAGAGCTCAATATCTTGAGATAATCTACTCTCAGTTTGGTTTATTATATAAGATCTTTCCAGATGTGCCATGCTCAATACTTGATAAAACTAGACAAAGAGCTGGACCACATGTTGATGGTATTTTTGGTTCAGCACAAACGAAGCCCGTTGAGCAACTGACAAAGCAATTGCAGCAATTGTCTATACAACACATAGCGGCCAACCAAACTACTGTTTTGGCCACTCCCCCTACCCAAACGTCGAATGTACACACAGTGCAATCGACAAATCCAAAGGCCACCCAACAGCCTGAAGGAAAGAAAAAACAATGAAAGAAGGGTAAGGGGGATAAGAAACCCACTAATAATGTTGGCGGGGGAAACACTAAGAAACGAAAGGTGAGGTATCCGTGCAACTTGTGTGTGGAAGACCACCTGACCCACCAATGTCCTCGTCTTGCAGAGGCCCAAAATTTTGTGACATAGTAACAACCTACCGTTTTAACCAATCCATTTCAACATGGGCAAAACCTAACCCAAGCCTCTACAAGCGCGAAAGGGGGCAATCGAGGACCCTCTCTGTCTTCGAACAATCCTGCATCCACGAATGTGTATATGATCAAGGGAGATGCTTTTATATCGACTAGAGCGCATGACTACAGTAAACCAAGCACTTCTGAGAAGGGCAAAGAAGCTGAACTCCCATCACTTCCTCTCCAGATCGAGAAGACTTTGGGTGAAACAATGACACGCATCCCAAAAGGTGCGTTCAAGAAAGCTTCTCACAACCCAAATGCAAGGGCCACCCAGAACTATTATGTGGTAGAGGATTTGTCTCAAACCCCTTGTGCGATGTACACTTTGAAGGTCCTCCAAAGCTGACCTTCCTTGAGGAAAGCTTTGTTAGCTGCTTTAGGATCTATCGAGACTTTTAATCTGGGTATAATCATGCTAGATACAACCGACTTAAAACCTCGTCTGCCTCACCACATAGCATTTCAGATAGTAGTGGCTCACCCCATGAAAAATTTTACTCGGAACAGTTTTTGCACGGTGTTTGATGAGGGCGCCTTGACATGTGTTATGTCATTGGCATGTTGGAAGGCCATTGGCCAACCCGTTTTGTCTCCGTCACATACTCTTCTCAATGCTTTCGACGGTCGTTCGTTCCGACCACATGGTATCATTCCCTCTTTCTCCGTGCAGTTAGGAGGGAAGACTGTGTGCATCGAGGTAGAAGTAGTCGACGCGTCCCTCGACTACAATCTCTTGTTAGCAAGGAGTTGGACTTACGCCATGCAAGCAGTGGTTGCTACAGTTTTTTGAGTCTTGTTGTTTCCACACAAGGACTAGATTATGACCATTGATCAATTGTCTTTCTCCAGACCTGACCCTTCATTGGGGGTATCTACGGTCTCGATGATTGATAATCCCCAACCAAGCATAGTCAACGTAGGGGTTGGTTTGTGCCCATCTTTGATGGGTACCTTCAATTATCCACCCCCTCAAGGTGATTTCAAGTTCATATCCGACCACCATAAGGTTGAGATTTTCCAAGTTTCGTCGTTTCGCACGACTTACTTCAATGATCCATGGATACTTCCTTCCCCATCGGCCACGATGGAAGGGACAGGGCACCCTGGCATGTCCATGCCCTTGTCAGCAGCTGAAGTAGTGTACTCTTTAGTCCAGCAAGCTTCGGCCGACACCGATCCAACTCCTGCACAAGAGTTAGATCCGATTCTAGAGCCTATTTGGGCTCAAGGCTCTCTCGTTGACACTGATTCGTTACACTTAGTCTTGCCCTATGACGAAGCAATAATTGAAGCAATGACTAGTCTGGACAAACCCTGGGATGATCTCCATCACAGATCATACTTCCTCCCAGAGTTAAGCAAAATTGAAGTTGGAGAATTCAGCTTGACTATGACTAGAGATAGGTCTTGTCCTATTAATCCATTAGCTACACATGAGGTTTATGCCAAGGGTAATATGGAACCTATCGCTGAAACCATACAAATTAATATTTCCAAAACCCCTGGCATCGTGGAGAATGTTTTCATCGGAGCTCACTGTTCCCTCAGAGAGATTCAAATCTACACAGATCTATTTAAATAATTCTGTGACATTTTTGCCTGGTCTTATGAGGAAATGCTAGGCATCGATCCAAAAATAGTCGAACATGAAGTAATAACGTATCCGGATGCCAAGCTTGTTCGACAGAAGCTTCATCCAGTTAATCCCAAGAAAGCAGTGGCCATTAAGATTGAAGTTGAGAAATTGCTAAAAGTCGGTTTTATCTATCCTATCCATTTGAACCAATGGGTGTCAAATCTTGTGTTGGTCAATAAGAAACAGGGCACGATTCATGTATGTACGGACTTCCGTGATTTGAACAAAGCCTGTCCAAAAGATAATTTTGCCACACCATTCATCGACTAGATAATTGATGAATGTTCAGGTTGCGAGGCTTTTTATTTCATGGACGATTTTTTGGGATATAATCAAATACAAATCAAACCCGAAGACCAACACAAAATGACATTCATTTGTCCATGGGGTACATTCGTGTATCGTAAGATGCTCTTTGGTCTAAAAAATGATGGAGCGACCTTTCAGCGAGCCATGTCTTTTTCTTTCCTTGATCTCAAGCATATAGTCGAGGCCTATTTAGATGATTTAGCATCTCGATCTTGCAAGAGAATGGATCATCCTACACACCTCCGACTTATCTTTGAGCGATGTCGCTACTTCTGGATTCGCTTGAATCCAAACAAGTGCAGATTTTGCGTAACATCAGTCCGTTTGTTAGGTTTCATAGTGTCAACAACAGGGATCATGGTTGATCCTCTCAAGGTTGAGGCAATAGTTCAGTTGCCTCCCCCATGCATAATCCTTCAACTTCAGAGTCTACAGGGCAAGGCGAATTTTTTAAGACGTTTCATTGCCAACTATGCCAATATCACAAAGGGCTTTATGCACTTACTGAAGAAAGACGTTCCTTTTCATTGGGATGATGCCGCTCAACGCTCCTTCGACGTGTTGAAACATGCCCTCACAACTGCCCCTCTACTTCAGCCACCCAACTATAAAAAAGATTTCTTATTATACCTGGCTATCGCAGAGTCCTCCATTGGCATGGTCTTAGTTCAGGAAGATGATTTTCTCTCAAAATATCTGATCTATTACTTGATCTGAGGCCTGGTCGGACCGGAACTTAATTATTCTCATATTGAAAAACTTGTGCTGGCAGCAGTCCATACTGTTCAATGGTTCCGTCATTATGTTTTGTTTCGCAAGACCGCCATCATTACCGTTGTGAATCCGTTTCAATACGTGTTGACACGATGGGTAATAGGTAGAAAGATCAGTAGATGGATAGTCATCCTCCAGGAATTTGACTTAGATTTCGTTTCAGCGAAATCCAAAAAGTCATTGGTCTTTGCATAACTTATTTCGGAACTTCTAGTTGATTCAGGTGATGTTATGCCCGAAGAGTCACCTATCAGAGGAGATATGTTTTTGATCGCATCTTCGGATCCCTGGTATGGAGATATTCTTATCTATCTCCAGACTTTGAAGTGCCCCACCTCTGCTTCTCGTGATGAGCGTCGCCGTATACGCCATCAGGCCAAGAATTATCTCATACTTGATGATACGTTGTATCGAAGAGGTGTAGACTATATCCTACGTCGATGTCTCACTCACGAAGAAGCAGTTATCGTGCTTAACGATTTCCATACCAGAGCATGTGGCGGTCATTTGTCTAGGTTGGAAACAACCCAAAAGATTTTACGAGCAGATTACTTCTGGCCGACACTAATCAAATATTGTATCGAATCAGTCAAGAAGTGCCACCCGTGTCAGATATTCTCTTTGAAGATGAGGGCACATTCTGCTCCCATGTTTCCTATCATCACAGTTGGTCCCTTCACCAAGTGGGGGATTGATTACACTACATGCAACCCTCCTTCAGCAAGGGGGCACCGTTATATCATTGTAGTCATAGACTACTTCATGAGGTGGGTCAAGGCTATGCCAACATTTAAAGATGATGGGGAGACTGCGGATCTCTTTTTATTCAACCAGATAATAGCAAGGTTCATCGTCCCGAGAGAGATTGTCACTGACCATGGAAGTCACTTTCAGAACCAGATGATGACCGAATTAACATCAAATTTTGGATTATGGAAAGAACATTTTTCACCCTACTATCCCCAAGAAAATGGTTAGGTGGAAGCTATGAATAAATCTCTTAAGACCATCCTACAGCGAACGATCAACTCAACCAAGTCAAATTGGCACTTAATGTTATACTCGACATTATGGGCTTACCGAATGTCTGTTAAGATTGCAACCGGTTTCTCACCTTTTCAACTCATTTACGGGCTGGAAGCAGTCTTTCCTATCGAATGTCAGATCCCATCCCTAAAATTGGCAGTACAGGTATTTCCAGACACTTCTCCACTTGAAGAATGGTTATTATACCTTGAGTGGTTCAATGACCAGCGTCATGATGCGGCTCTGGCCAACGAGGCTCACAAACATAAAGTCAAGTGTCAGTATGATCGATCTGTTCATCCTCGGTTTTTCTTTGAAGGCGACCTTGTCCTGGTCTATGACCAAGATAAGGACCCCCCGGGGGCAGGAAAATTCAAACCCATGTGGTTCAGACCTTTCATCATAAAAGAGGTTCTTAAAAAGAGTGCTTATCGTCTGGTTGACTTTGAGGGAAATGCTTTGGCAGAGCCTAGAAATGGGCTCTACCTCAAGAAGTATTACTCATAGGTAGGTCACCTTGGGTAACTTTTTGTAACATATGTATAGTCTTTGTACTATTACTTTCTAGTTTCTTTTAGTATTATGGATGTGTCATTTTTTATGTTATCCTTTGTCACTGTGGCAGATGTCAAGTGAATCAGAGGTGTTCATTGGGTACGCAGATGGTGCTAGCCGAAACACTCGAAGACTTGCCTCCGCAGCTTGGGTAATTTTTAAACCTCGAGGCCAGTTATTATCTTCCAGAGCTATATGCTTAGGTGACACCACAAACAATGTCGTCGAGTATAGTGCAGTTATTGAGTTGCTTCGTGACGCCCTGTCATTTGGCATCTCTCATCTCCGGGTCTATTTAGATGCTCAACTGGTTCTATCTCAGTTAAATAGAGTCTATCGTGTTCATGATTCGACTTTACACGGACGATTCCTTAGGGTACGTCTCTTAGAACAAAACTTTGATTATATTACATATTTTCATGTTCCTAGGAGATTAAACCAAGTTACAGATACTCTCGCTAATCAAATTTTAGACTGGCATCTCACACACATATAAAAAGACATACACATAAACATGTAAATACATTTTTAAAGGCAAATATGATCCATAAAAAACAAAAAGACATAAAAATCCATATATGATATCATAATCATCAGAGTACATAGGTGGACGCAAGCGCCTAAAAATATGACCAGTAACGAGTCATGGGGATTATGCCCTCAAAAAATATATACAAGTAGTTCTTTTGGCATGTGAAAAGTCTAGACTAACTAAGGTCAGGGCCTGTTGTAATGATCAACAACGTTTTCCAAACGCCTAAACAGTCGGACCCACGTCTGTGGTGCCCCCACTACACGAGGCTGCATAGATGGTGGAAAATCCTCAATCTCTGCCATAGGGACTGTGTGGGTGAGCGAGGTAAAGTTTCGCTCAACTCGTCTCAAAACCCTCTCAGCCTCATCGACTGGAAGCTCTCCTACTGCTATTGGTCCCCCTGCGGGGGCAGGTGCGGCCCCTGGTCGAGGAAGACGCCTATTCCTCGCATAATCCGCAAGTCGCACTGGTCCCACATCTGCACATAATAGACACAAATTTGTCAAATACTCTGGTATAAAAAAAATGATATATATAAAAAACAACATAAAAATTACATATGTTTCACAAAAAAAAAACGATGCAAGCTTACCCATCTCTCCTCGCTCCTCGCCAGGAGGTATCGGTATCTTAGGATCTCTCAAGAAATCAATCCCAGCATAAGGTTAATCCTCTATGACTGGGATCTGTCGTGACAACCAAGCAAAGAAGTCGTCATCAAAGGAATCATTGGTCCTTCCACCACCCTGTCGTGGCAGTAACACTGCCCATCTGCAAACCGCAAGAAGAGAGGCATGTTGTCCTCGTACCACCACTCGAGGACTGAAACTAGGAACTCTTTCAAAAACGAAAGAGCATAGAATCGTCCCAAACCCGAAGTTCCTCTGCATTTGCAACTGACAATCTGTCAGCTGCCTCTTCATACAATCCAACAGTGTAGTGCTCTAGTCAAATATATGTGCATTTAAGCACTAGACTGCACAGTTCATCTGCACATAGGATGCCTGATGTAGAGCCGCAAAACCAGTCATATTCCCAATAAGCAACACAATCGCCTGCAGTGATAAATCAGTGATCTTGCTTATTGGCACCTGAGAGCTCGATCGGTCTGTACCAGCCTCACAATAAATTCCTATCAATACCGATATGTTATGAGGCCTCGAAGGAAATGTCTGGAAATTGACTGGTTCCCCTCTCCTGGAGAGGCTAGTGAAAAAATATATGTCCTCTTTAGTAGGAACCAGTGACTGCCCCTCTAACATAAAGGCCTCTGCGTCGGGATGCCAATAATCAACCAAGGCATTCAATAGCCTAGGTTGTGATCGCATAAAAGGACATAGGAAGAATTTTAGTATCCCACATTGCATTAAGGCAACAACAACATTGGGGTCTTCCCCAACCAACTCACTAATCTCCTCATGCTCTCTTTCCCTCCAGTGAACATACATCTTGCAGAAAACCAAGTTCAGGAGGGTTAACCCTTGCTTTTAATTTTTTTTTCTTTCTTTTCCATTAAATAAAGGGCCCACGCGAGCTGTAATGATGATAGTCGCGTGTACACGCATGCAGTTTTTCCTCTGCTTGAGTGTACACGCGGCCTGTCATAAGACAACCCGCGTGGACGTAGGGCTGACCTTTTGAGGGTCGACGCTCCCCCAAAACTTGAAACTAAAAGCATAAATAAAGATTTAAATTGCAAGAGGAGAGAGTTTATAGTTACTTGGTCCAAGCAGATGGTTGTTTCATCCACCGAAGCTCCCAGAATCAATTCTTTTCACAAAGGGGCAGTTTTGGCTTTTAGTCAATTTCTGAATTAACAATGGTAATAATGAGCCGCCAACTCCTATTTATAGAGTTTTTGGCTCCTTTTTGTCAATTTTCGGACCGTTTTGTCATTTTTTCTAAACTGGAAATCATTTAAGATGGTTCGAGAGTTTTCTTTGGATGATCAAGGGAGGTATTCCTTTGGGTATTTGGAAAATTTTTGGTATTTGGGTATTTGGACGGTCCTTTGGTAAAAATTCATTTTTTCCTAGCTCGTTGCATTTAAGTCAGGATTCCACCCCCACTTTCTGCATCTCATTGTCTTTCCCTTTGCCATAGGATCGATCCCATTAGGTTGCGACACAAAACCACCATTGTTTCTTTAGAAGTGTTGCGATTTGGTGGTAGAGCTTATCGGAACATGGATGCCCTAGGTAGATCCTGGTTGCATTATGGTGTCCATGCTGTCACTAACGACTATAGGCTCGGGAGTCCTCCATAGATTTTCCCTGATTACGAGTTTGAGCCTCATTTTCATGATTCCTTTTCACTCTTGACCTCACCCTTGGGACTCCCAAAAAATGTAACGGATCTTCTTTTAATCCCTTTTCAGACCCTCTAAACATGAAAATATTGTTGAGCGATCTTCTGGCCTTTCACGCTCGTTAAACTAAAATTTGAAGTCACGTCTCTCCGGCGGTAGTTTACCCCTTTTTCGGTCCAGATGGTCAACTGTACGAACAAAGGTATACTCTAAGGAACTTTAGTTCTCTAGAAGAGTACCCTCAAGTATCATTTTAACCTTTTTTCGGGCCTGAGGGACTAAATGTACGAAAAAGGAACCCCCACGGAGTCCATAGTTAAACTCTTTTCAGACTCCCTAAAATTGAAAAGATCGTCGAGTGACCTTATTCTTTCACACTCGTTAAAATGGTCCAGAAGAATATTCTTGACGGAGTCCACAGTTAAGCTTTTTTCAGACTCCTTTAAAATGAAAAAATGGCCGAGTGATATTGTCTTTATCACACTCATTAAAATGGTTTTGAATAGATGT
>SNQJ01S0014643.1:92382-102916 GCA_010110895.2 Picea sitchensis
TTTTTTTTTTTTTTTTTTCATTATTTTACATAAAAAAAAAATATTTTTTTTTATTGTTTAATATAATAATTTTATAATTATGATGATGAATTTGGTTTATTCATTCTTAATAAGGTAATATATTGCTTGGATTTCTTTAAAATTTTATTTATGTGCTTGAAAAGTATTGATGAAAGCATTCCAAGATCACCATAGTTTTGTTGACTTGGAAGGTTAGGAAGATTGGTAGTGTGATAAATCTTTTAAAATTGAGATTTGACATTGGAAGAAAAATCTTTTTTCATGTTCAACCCTCTTAATGTCACAAAATGATAGATTCTTTTCATGTTCAACCCTCTTAGTGTCACAAAGATGATAGATCCTCAATGCCTAGTGTCATTATGGAGATTGTAGGAATTTGTTCTTATTTTAGCAATGTTGTTTATTCTTTACACTAATCAAAACACATAGATACTCTTTATCACACCACAATTTCTCCTTAAATTTAGATGTAACAATAGTTTTAACATTATCCTTATCTTACAAAATGATCTCTTCCTTTATTCCCAGTGATTTAGCCATAGGGGGTATCACCTTGTTCACTAATATCTTATCATGTTCATTCATAAAGGAAGTTTTTAAATTGTGAAAAATAAAGTCAATATATTGTAGGTATTGGGGGATGTGGGGTCTCAATGCATTTATAGAAATTGTGGAGTATAAAAAGGGGTATCTAGTGAAAATAGGGGTTTCTTTTATTGCAAAGATGTATTGGAAGGGAGATTCAACAAAAGGATTTTGAGAGTTATTTACCAATATCTTGTGAAATTGAGGATATTCTTTAATATCCCATGAAAGAAGGTGCTATGTCACAGGTTCACACAGTGAATACCCCCTGGATTTAGCCAAGACTAGGCATCTTTATGCCATGCCCGCTTGGGCCAAAGGTGATTTTGGGTAGAGTTTGAAATGATTTTGGAAAGCCTCTTGTCTTCCATGTTGTTTAACTTGTTCTTATACATTATGTACTTCGTCATAGCCATAATCTCAATGGGGAGAGTGATCAATTCTAGGATAGGGTGTATTGCCTTTAATTTTTAGATTCTAAGTTGTAACATTTTTTTGGATTTATTCTATCTTTTCCCACAACTTTCTAGAGATATGTCATCCCCAAACTTCACATCCACATAAAATAATAAGAGTGAAGAGTTTAGAAAGTGATAATGACATTGTATTCATCACATTTCAACAATGACGATTACACATTTTCAAGATAATACAAATATTGGAGAACAACTTTTCTAAAATTTCAAGATATTTGAAATATAATTATAATATTTTAAAATACTTTCTTGTTATTTTTATTGATTTTTTAATGTATAATAAATTATCAAATAAAAAATAAATATATATTTTTTTATATTTTAATATTAATTAAAAAAATGATATTGATAATTTCATATTTAGTTATAATAAAATTATATAATAATTATTTTTTAGGTAGCAATATTTATCATAACTTTGGTAATGAGGAGAACTAAACATGTCACTTGAAATGATTTCATAGTAGTTTATAAGAAGTAGATTTAAATATTTTTGGATCTTGAACCATTATAATATTTCTTTATATTTAAAAAAACAAACTTTTAACCAATTAAAAATAATTTTAAACTTTATTTTAAAACCATTTTTAATAATAATTTGAAAAAAATATAAAATAACTTTTAAAATGAAAAATAGTGATATACGATTTTGTCTTATTTCTTTACACATTAAATAGTAAACGTCTACGTCGTGAGCATTTAAATTATTACTGTCATATATGAACAAGAATACGATAGTACGATCTAATATTTCTTTTAAATTTTATAAAGACACGTAGCCCGAAGGTCTTTATCATCCAACAATTATATAAACAATATCATCCTTTAAACAGTATATTTCATTTTATTTTTATGTTTTTTTATAATTGAACCTAGTTTTAGGAGAAATAGGGTATTTTCCAAAAATTCATATAAATGTTTATTTTGGGATTTAATGTTTTTTCATTTTATATATATTTCACAAATATATAAGTAATTCTTTTTCCAATAAAAAAATAACTTAAAATTATATAATGTATAACATAGCAGTATCATTTCATGTAATATAAAAGAAAGGGACCAGCCAACTGATAATTGACTGCAACAATGACTCTTAAAATAGTTGATTACTTAAAAACTCAACTCAATCATTTAAGAAAAATAAAAGTGTAGAACTTATTTAAATTAAAAAAAAAAATTAACATATTAGTTACCCAACAAAATGAAAAATTCTAACAAAAATGAAAAACTCCAATACCAAATGTGTGTAGCATAACAAAAACACTAATGCAATTAGTAATATATCAAAACACACAATAAAATATATCCATTAATCACAACATAACACAGTAGACAAAAATAGTGACCAAAACACTTATCTCATAAGAAAATTTCACCAACCAGCTACAAACAAGGGATGTTTTTTCTAACCGTAGGCTCTGCTTATTTAGTTCTCTCAACAAGAGGCCACCCCTGATCTAGGGCTATGAGTCCACAATAAAGAAATGCCTCCTATGGCTAGCTATTGTCCACACAATAACACAATACCTAGTAAATTCATAGTATGCTACTCCAATCGCAATTACAATCCACCAACTATATTTCCCCTCAACTTGCACAACCAGGGAATGGACCCCCTTCTCTGCCATGTAGTCCCTCAAGCTATCCCACTTCCCTTCAGGGCTCTAGCACAAGTGTGCTAAAAAATATTTCAACTCGAGGAATCTCAATTGTAACAAGTGTTCTCATAACATCCTTCTCACAAGATCTTGATCAATCTCCTCAATAGGAAACTCACTTACACACAAAACATCCTAATTCTCAGCATAAAACCCAACACAACCAAGATGTTTTTCCATACCCAGTGTGGCTTCCTCCCATTTCTAGCACGTGGCTCTCTATTGCTCTCCCCTTCCTTTCCAAAAATATGTGCTCTTCCTCCACTTGAATTTCCTTTTCTCCCATGCATGTTTGACTCTCACAATTCCCAAAAAAGTAATTGTACTCATTCCATGCTCTCATAAATAGGTGAGATGACTTTCCCACCAACCTTTTACATGCATCCAATAATTGGTTTGATAAATCAAAAGAAGTAAATAATAATAATAATAATAATAATTTCCTCTGTTGTGGAATCATCCTCACAATATTATTATCCATTATTATTTCTTTCATATCNCTAAGCTCTCCATCCTAAAACATACTAGCTCACCAAACTATTTAACATATACACAATTACATTACAATTCACAGTAATTAAAACTAAGATATTACAAAAATCTCATTTAACAAATTGATGTATTCACCACACATTTACTTATTTTATAAATTTTTTTATGATAAATACATCATTAACACATAAAAAGTGAAATTTTAGTAAGTCACAAAGTTGGACTTACCCTATTGTATAGTATCCCTATTTATTTTTAATATTTAAGATTCAACATCTTTTCCCATTTTTTTATTTTTTATATTAAGGTGGGGACAATGTGCATTGGAAAAAGTATATTTACCTTTATTTGTTAAACAAAAAAAGTTGGTGATGATTAAATAATTCTACCATTTTTCAATTTACATTTATATGAGTATTTCGGAATGATTAAATAATTCTACCATTTTTCAATTTACATTTATATGAGTATTTGGGAATGATTAAATAATTCTACCATTTTTCAATTTACATTTATATGAGTATTTGGGAATGATTAAATAATTCTACCATTTTTCAATTTACATTTATATGAGTATGGTTTATAAATATTTATAGCATTTCAATTTATAGACATTTATATAAATATTTATAGAATGCAAATTTTAAATTCATAAATTCATAGTATTTTATATATAACCAAAATTTAAATAAAAGATTAAGAGGTGTTTTCTAAAACCTTGTAATTCAGTATTATTATTCAATGTCTTTAAGCGACTATATTTTTAAAAATATCTCATTTTTTAATTCCGTAAACGTGATATCATGTATTTTGATTTATCTTGAATTTTTATTTGTGAGACATCTTTTTAATACTTTCAACCATTGATTTCATCAATATTTAAAAAATATAATAACTTACAATGTGTAGTCTTCATGTTGTAACAAAAGAATTTTCATCAGATGTTTCGAGTTTGTATTTAACTTAATTTAGAACATGCTATCATCCTTTGGCATTTTGGCTAGTTGTATGGCCTTGTTGTCATAATTTGTACATCATCATAATTTATAAAGCTGGCAGGTGGATATAGCAAGTATATAGGAATTTCTTCTATCACATTTCATAATTTCATAACTTGATTTTATTTTTCTTTGTACTTTCCTTTAATATCACATCTAAGGGGGCAACACTAAGTTCAATCGATTGGTTCATAGACAATATTTGGAAAGAACCTTATGATATGCAATATTTCTCACATTACATGAAAGATTTCTCAATTAAAACTCTAAATTCATTATCATATACCACCACTTCTTCCAAAACATTTGAAATTGATCCCATGGAGATATAATTTAGCTTCAAAGAACACTAATGGACCATGTTAGCCTTTACTTCCAAGAACTTAATCATGTGATTTTGGTTCATCTTTGACCATGTTAACCTTTACTTCCAAGAACTTAATCATGTGATTTTGGTTCATCTTTTTCAAATCAATATTCAAATTGGTTAACACCTTCAACCCTTAGGATACAACCTATTTTGAAATCCACCACAAGGTATTAAACTAACAAACCCCAACTTAGATGAGCAAATGTATCAAGGCAATAATAGTTTATTCACTAGCACACCAAATGAGGGAGGTCCCAAACTCTGTCCTTCAATAATATTTCACTCATCCACATTTATCACAAGACTCATGACTATGCAATCTATTTGTTATGAATGTTTATGTGATAGTCGACTTTCTTAAGAATGAATGTTGACCTAGATTCGTGTGGAATATTTTTAACTCCATTATTATAATATATACCATTTATCTACTCGTCATAATGTGATTCATAGCTCATGAAAGTGTTTATTCACTCATTTTCAATATTTTGTCAAGAGCAATGAATGAGTTTAACTATATGTAAAGCATCTCATTCAATAAATACATCCTTTACTTTTGACAACATGTCTACATTAGGGAAAATTTTAGGGGCTGTATATCTCCCATGGACTAATTTTCCATGCATTTTCTAAAAAAAAAAGATTCTCCAGTTTCCATTTCGCCCAAATTCCATAGAATAAAATTATTTAACCTTAAAAATAGCCCAAATTTTATAGAAAATATATAAAATCCTTAGAAATTTGAATATTTTTACAAAAATATCGTCAAAATTGTTATACTTTGCATATTAAGGACTAGTAATATTCGCCAAGGTTTCTACATTCTAAGATAAATTTCCATCCCTAAAATTATCGTTGGTCTACATCTTTTGATGCACACGTGCCAATGAAATATCTCCATTAAAAATATTAAAATCCACACCGACACATTCACATTTGATGTGGCTATTATAATACCAGTTTCTACCTCGGTTGGTTATTCATTAAAATAGATTTAAACCATCTAATAGCAGGTCCAGACAGTGTTAACAACCTATCATTCCAAAATAAATTTGTGCTAATCTATAGAAAAAAGGATACATATGGATGTTATAATTATTTTCATAGTGAAGATAATTTTTTCACAAATTATTAGTCTTCATACAAGTAACCTTGAATTAGGATCTATGACTTTGACACCTTCAATTAAGGGCATATGTGAGGTGGTCAAGGCATACAAATTTTGGCTAGGCATGAAAAATATTATAGAAATAATTATGAATGTATACATATGTAATATTTGTATACTTAATTTAGGTACTTTAAAGTTCCACACATATGTCCATATGTTTATCGATATTCTGATTGTTGTTGATACCCACTGTTTCAGGATAAATCCGTGAGTGCGGAAACAAACCGATCTCCCTAGATCCACCTGGATCTAGAACAAAACAGGACAGAATAATACACTTTCCCTAGATCTAGCCTATTGAACGAACTAAGAGGTAAGGAATATGGACATACCTTATGAACGCTCTCCTTAGGTCTCTGTTGTTCCTAGCTTTGCTTCAATGCTCTTGTCCCGTTCAGATCACAACAGTACAAACCAATCGAAGTGAAGGCAGATCAATATATTCAATAGCTAATCTATACATATGATCAAGGAGTTATGTAATAAAGTGACATCATATTTATGGGAAAGGGACATATTACTGTATTGAATTAATTGAAAGTGAAACTTACAACCTGAGCCTTGATGTCGTAGGTCTCCTTTCGATGGCTCCTAGCTCTGACACACACACTTGCTCATGCATGAAGACAATCAACCACTTTTGATGACTTTGTTGTTGTCTTTAGCTGCTGTAGCATCAGTCCTCCATACAGTCTTTCACTAATTCTCCAATCAATCTCTTGCTAGTCTAATTCTTTCTTCTTAACCTTTTCCATGAGCAATCTCCTCAATATATAGGAGAAGATAGATTAGTTACTTGGATAGGAAATGATCCCAAGATATCAGGAAAACCAGTACTTAGATAACCAATCGCTAGTCAACTCATTCTTCTCGANAAAGTGACATCATATTTATGGGAAAGGGACATATTACTGTATTGAATTAATTGAAAGTGAAACTTACAACCTGAGCCTTGATGTCGTAGGTCTCCTTTCGATGGCTCCTAGCTCTGACACACACACTTGCTCATGCATGAAGACAATCAACCACTTTTGATGACTTTGTTGTTGTCTTTAGCTGCTGTAGCATCAGTCCTCCATACAGTCTTTCACTAATTCTCCAATCAATCTCTTGCTAGTCTAATTCTTTCTTCTTAACCTTTTCCATGAGCAATCTCCTCAATATATAGGAGAAGATAGATTAGTTACTTGGATAGGAAATGATCCCAAGATATCAGGAAAACCAGTACTTAGATAACCAATCGCTAGTCAACTCATTCTTCTCGAAGATTCCCTTCTAGAAGGCTCGAAAACTTCATATTTTCCCTCTTTAATAAGATGTTCGAACCCTAGCAGTTAGGTACAGTGCGAACCCCTCGCACTCCAGCTTAATGCAGCCTGCGAGAATCAGGCATTCTCGTGGGAAAGTATATAGGTAGCCTGCGAACCTCTTTAAAAAAATGATTTCTGGAAGCAGACAAGTGTAACTTTTCTCAGGAAAGTATTCTTAGTGAAGAGCTTGATTTTCCATCATCATAACATCATCATACTATCATCATGATGACCAAAATTGTGGATAACAACCACCCAACTATTGTACAACCTATCATGTGGTGTCATACTACTCATCATCTAACCTCAAAATTCCTCACTCACTCAATTTTAAATGTGTCATTATGCTTACTCACTTTTGTATTTAGTATAATATCATTAATGAGATATAGAATCTTGTCGAGGAGAAGCTCATTGAGAAGAAGCTTGATCTACTAACTCACCGACATGTTTAGGATAATCTCATTTAGTGATCAAATTATCACTTGTGTGGAGACCTAGAAGTGAACATGCCCAATTCCATTATAAGAAATCATGACCAATTCCAATGTGAGTTATATCGTTTCCTCTCATACTCATCTCCATTGCAATATGATTTCTTACCATTTTTTATTCTAGTTCATCCTAGAGAAATAAATTCCATATTGTCATTTTTATGTAAAAGCATATGTTTTAATTCTCTTGGAGTGTTCTCCTTCAATAAAACACTCCATTAGTTTCATATGGATTTTCTTATTTCTTTAGTAATGACATGCATTTGCTTTTATAGAAGAACAAATTTGTAGACCCGAGGGGTTTAAGGGTTGTAACCATTATGTTAGCACTAGAAGTCACCTCTGGATTGCAGTAGATAAGCCCAGTACCCATCAGTTTTATGTCAAAATGAATAAATTAAAAGGGGGGTGGTCCAATGGGCACAGACTCAAGAAAATATTGATTTAACTAAAAAATCCGGACCAAGCAATGCATGAGCAAGTGAGGTCTTGATTTAACTTTAGTCAATAAATTGTAGTAAAGGGTGAGAAGGGGGAAGAACATGTGAGGAGATGTGGCGGTCTTCTGTAGACATTAGGTATTCCAACAACCTGAGGAGGAAAAGCTTCAAGAACAAGATCCTCTTGGGCCCAAAACTTCAGGAAACTAAGAAAACGCTATAACAACACTGCAATCAAACTTCTATCACAACACAGTCACAACAATTCATGTGAATCCTTCACTCATGAACTCTCAGTATTAGATGTAAGATAAGATGGACACAGGAAGCTAACTTTCATTAAACAAGAAGTCTCAATTCAGATTACACAACAGAGAACCAGAGCTTCATCAAAACATTACAATCAGGAGCCTAGCTCAACCATCGACACTAACAAAATATGGGAAAGACTCCTATATACTCAGAGAAAAACAACATAAGCCTGCTCGAGCCTTTACATTGAAGGAATTACGTCTGCATGTTTCTTGGCAGACTGTGCATGTAGTCTCTTGTCAGAAGCGATCTCTGTCAGATGCAATCATGTTTCATGGGTGCCTGCAGATGAGCCGACTCGTTGACAGTCCTTTCTCGAGATTTCTATTTATTGTGGAAACGATGTTCAACCACCACCACTTGCTTCAATAACTATCTTTATCGGGATTGAGAAGACCCAATTCAACTCTGCACCTGTGGAACCTGGCGGCCTCTACACTCTTCCATCTGGATCTACATCAGAAGCTCACGGGGGAGGCTAGCAGGAAGACGTGGACGAGGATCTGGGGAGGTGATCGGTTTGATTGAAATGGAATAATGGATGAGAGATGGCCAGGTGGACAGACGTGGATGGGAAGCGAAGACTAAGGAGAGGCTGAGATGGAGGAGAGAAAGGGGGCAACTGAATAGGTGGAGGCGACATGGAAGACATATGTCGGGAAGAGAGAGGGATAGGGGAGAAAGGGGAACTGTGATAGGCCGGGAAGGTGATGAGTGGAAGACAGGTGGAGGGAGGGGGAGGCACGAGATGAACGGGCATATGTGACAGGCGGAGGGGAAAGTTGAGTGGGGAACAGGTGTCGACGAGAGGGAAAGCGGTAAGGGAGAGTGGTAAGGGGGAGTGGTAAGAGGTATTGAATAGGGGAGGTCCGAGTTCATGAGAGGGCGCCATGTTAGTGGGGGACACTCACTCATAAACTACTAACTCGGAACCCCCCCCTCGTTAAAGATAGAATGCTCGGGGGGGTCCGATATGGATCCTACACCGTAGATCTAAGCGCGCAGATCTCAGCCGACCGGCTCTACGTGCGCCTTAAGCACAATACGCCCATGCATAAAAACTTAGGATAAGTGGGTTTTATCCCGTTCCTCATCATTTGTTTCGCCATGGTGTCCATTCCTAAGGGAAGAACACCCTTGATTAATAATGTGTTCTAACATTAGGCTCCATGGGGGACAGAGACCTCCCTACGAGGCTCTAAGAACTCTTCTGCAGCTTCAATGTCTTATTGTTGGGTTGGAGTCACGTATAAAACCAAAAACAAAAGAAAAAAAAATATTTACAAAGACATTGGAGCCACTCATGGCTCAAGTAATGAACTTCTTCAGAAAATACCCATTTACAAGGCCACCAAAAACTTCATCACCTTCAAAATTCTGCAACCTATAAGTGTTATTTGGAAATTTCTCAGAGATCTTGAAATGTCCAATCCAGAGGGCTTCAAATTTACCATGCTTTCCCTTGTCTTGTTTGGGTGCATCCCATTTTAGTATTAGGTCTCCCAGCTGGAAATCCTCCTTTCTGACTTTCTTGTCAAAAGCCTACTTAATCCTCTGCTGGTGGTCATGTTCTCTATCCATAAGTTTCTCCCTAGTCTATCATACTTCGACCAACTGCATAATCCTTCTGATCATGTCATCAGGATCACCTTGGTAGTCTTGAAATAATTTCACCACAGGCAAGGCCAGCTGAGAAGGAAAGATGGCCTCAACTCCATATACGAGTTGAAAAGGAGAGACACCAAGAGATCTCTTTGTTTTCACTCTGTCATCCCACAGAGCAATCTTGAGCTTTGAATCTCATGCTTTCTTATTGTCCTCTAACAGTCTTTTGATGATTTTAATAAGGCTTTTGTTAGAGGAATCTACCAGTCCATTTCCTTGGGGTAGTAAGGGGTAGAGTGGATCATCTTGATTCCAAACTATTCACAGAACTGGATCAATGGTTCAACCTTGAAAGACGCAGCATTGTCAGTGACAATTCAGCTTGGACAACCAAATATTTCCATAATATCCTCCAAAAGACCGATGATCACTTTATGGGAAGCCCTCCTTGTGGGGATATGTTATCCGCAATTTTGGTCATTGTGATGATGTCATGATGATGTTATGATGATAGAAAATCAAGCTCTTCACTAAGAATACTTTCCTGAAAGAAGTTACATTTGTCTGCTTCCAAAAATCATGCTTTTAAGGGATGTTCGCAG
>SNQJ01S0014644.1:17505-41602 GCA_010110895.2 Picea sitchensis
CTTTTGGCTACCAACAATTTCTGGATAGGCCACTTCACTTTCCTCTTCAAGGGCCATTCATATGTCTAGTGTACCTTTGTCTCCTACTGCATCTTCAATATCAGTTGTTCCATTCTTGCTCTTATCTCAATGAGATCCAGATCCACATATGGTTTTATTTTCTATTTGTGTCCTTCTCTCCGACCACGTTCATGGCCTTCAGTAGCCATTTTTCCCTTTGCTTTCCCTCCTAGCAAGTTTGTGGATCACTCTGCCTCTGAGAGCATCTCCATATTCCCCTACAGCTCACCTGGCTGTTCAATTTTCTACTGCACACTTGCAACAATCCTTCGCACAGAGAGTCAATACTCTATCTCCTTCTTCACCCACTGTCTACAGACAAACTTCAGCACCGATACCACTTGATGCAGGCCCCCCTTCCCTCCATAGGGCTACGCAACCTCCCAGTCTAGGATCGATTAAGATATTGAGTCGGATCGACTCTTCGGGCCTCTGCTAGACCCCAAATTCACTTTACACAGGCCCTTCCTCCAAATACACAGGTTGCATGGCACCCATGAGCCCTCTCCTAAACGTTGCTCAAATATCAATGCCTGACGAGCACTAGCTCTTCTCTGGCTAAGCCCCTTCCTTCACATGACCACAGACTACAACCGTGGGCCAGCCCCCTTCGCGACCTCGCGCTTTGGAACTTTCACGAGCTTCTTGCTCCCCTTTCCTGATTTCCAAATCGAAGACAGCTCCCTACTTTAGACTCCCTCTTTGATGTGACCATGTGTTATGACCGTGGGTCAACTCCCTTCATGATTTTTCGAAATCCTCGGATCAGATCAACGGTCCTCGATGATTAACAACTAACGGCTAAGATCTCTCTCACGAACTTGGACTTCGAGAGTTCTCTCTTCTCTCGACTTTGCTTCTCCTACCTTCGACTTCCTGATTTTTGAACCCGATCATATTAGATCAACGGTCCATGACCCTTCGCGATCCAACAGTCTAGATCTCCTCTTCGCGTTTTGGGACTTTGCATTTCGTGAAGTTGGGATATAGCTCGCCTCCTTTCTCCCAATTTCTGATTTCCCAAAATCCACTCACGTTAGATCAATGGTCCACGACCCTCCACGATCTAATGGTCTAGATATCCTCTTTGCATTTTGGGACTTCACATTTTGCTCTCCTGTGCACTTAAAGGAGTTAAATTCCATGCACTTACCTCTGGATCTAATGACGGTTGGTCCACGCGCTCAGATCTAACAAGTGATATTTGTTCTCCTCCTTTGCACGCTTGTTCCTCCTGTCTGGACTCTGATCCAACGGTCCATATTATTCATAGTTCTCGATCCGACGACCACTGTCATGCCTCCTCCTAAGCTTTCGATTTCCTCTGAATTGGAATCATTTCTAGGTGTCAAAGGTTGCGGCCTTTGATCTTTCCCCTACGAACCCAACTACTTTGGGTCTCATCTGCACTTCTGAAAACATTGTCTCTCCTGAGCTTTGGGAACAAAATCTAACCTCGACCCCGACGCGTGCTTGCGCTATCTCTTCTAAGCTTGTCTGTGACTCGGACCTCGAAGTGTCTCCCCCTTATGTTCCCCTCTGCTAAGATTTTTTGCGCCAAGGATCTATCCCTCCTCATTTTTTCCTCGCTTGAATATTTGAGGGTCTCGTTCCTTCTAAGTCCTTCAAAGGACTTTCTAGTGCCCTCCTGACACATTTTTCACTCGACTTCCTGAGCTTTGGAACTTGAAACAAGTTCGTCTCTACGCGTGTTCCTTGCACTTTGACTAGCCTTCCAATGGTTGTCTTTCAACACTTCGTCTGAGTGTTGGCCTGGTGCACTCCTTGCACAGGTCTTCCTCCAGAGTATTCAACAACTCTATATCACCTTGAGCTTCAAATGTTCTGACCTCAAAGGTCTCTGTCCCTTTTTCTCTTCAAAGTGATATAAGTTCCCTATTGGAAACTTCTCTCTTAAAGCACACCTTGATGAGCCTTCAAATTGTTCAGTAACTCTATGAGTGTCTTCTCCTTGACACTTCTCTTCTTTCTGAACTTGAAACAAATTTATTTTGTGCACTCTTTGCACCTGCTCAATGCCCTCCTGGCAGAGCTCTAGAGGACCCTCAACAGTTTTGATATCTCTGTGTTTCCTCTACACAGACCATCCTCCAGAGTATTCTGTAACTCGTAGGATATCCTTTGAGTCCGTAAATCCTTCTGGTGTGCCCTCCTGGCACGTTCTCCCCTAAACTCGATTCAAGATTCAAATGCGCACTCCTTGCGCCAGCTACAAAGTTCCAATACTCTGTTGTGCACTCTTTGCAGAGCCTAAAGAATCCAGAATGGTTTAACGAAACTCACATATAGAGAAATTATATCTATCCCTGCAGATGGAAACTCATCACACACATCTACAGCATAAACAAACACAAAAGTGACATTCATTCATAAACGCACAGAAATTTCATATTACAATATGTGCAGGATGGACTGTAACAGAGTCTCATCTCTCTCCAAAAAAAACATTCTACCTCCTATTCAATAACAACACTCTTCCAACAACCTCCTTTTGGGCATGTTGTGCATCTACCTCTACAAGAAGGTTCCTAGGGTTTTCTTCGACTACTCGTCTACTCCAAAAAAACAAAAACCTAACTACTACCTAAGTTCAGTTACATTCAATACTGAGAGTGAAACTCTCAGACCTCTAGCGATCATTCCATTCCAAAACGGCTCTACAGAAAAAAATACCAGCTTTAGATTCCAATTAATTAAAAAAAAGGCACGCTATGGCGCTAATTTATCCCTCCATGTGGGCTCTGTTGAAGATTCTCCTGCATCAATTCTCCACCAGGCCAAGTCTCTCATGGAAGCACTCGAACTTTGTCTTGGTTGTAATCATCAATACTCCCTCTCAGCTAGGGAGGTATTCTTCAACAATCCAAGTCTCTCATGAAAGTACTCGAACTTCGTCTTGGCAAGCAGTTTGGTGAAGATATCTACAATCTGCTCATGGGTAGGAAGGTATTGCACGTGTATTGCTTTCCTCTGCACCATGTCTCTGATATACTGATGTTTTATCTCAAAGTGTTTTGATCTATCATGAAACACAGGGTTCTCAGAGAGCTTCACAAGGCTCTGGTTATCACAATGAATAATGGTAGGATCCATCTCATGATCAAATAAATTTGTCAGAAGATTGCGAATCCACACTGCTTCATGAGCTGCCTCACTCAAGAATACAGAGCTTTGTTTCCTGCTGCACCAGGAAACCATGGCTAACCCCAAGGTAAAACAACAATCAGATGTGCTCTTCCGGTCCACTGTGCTCTCTGCCCAATCTACATCAGCATATATCAAGTCTGGTGTTAACCATATACATTGATGATCCAATTAGTTATCAGTACACATGTGGATCAATCTCATATGAATCAAAATAATCCTTATTCATCTTCTTCAAGTTCACCATATCAAATATTTCCAATATATCTCATTAGTTTTTTTCCATACTTCTAGTCTCAAGAAGTAGTGCATCATACCCAGATCCTTCATCTCAAAAATGGAAGTCAATGCTCTCTTGCATTCAGCAATAAGTCTTTCTGAATTGGTAAGGAATAAATCATCCACATATAGGACCAAGATTAGGCACTCGTTGCCAACAATATGATAATATAGGTTTGGATCAACAACACTCTTGCTGAAAGCCAAACTCGTCAAGAATCCATCCATCTTCTCGTACTCAGTATGAGGTGCCTGCTTTAGTCCATACAGGACTTTCTTCAACCTATACACATGATTTCTCATCATATGTCATGAATCCCTCTGGTTGCTTGAAGTAAACTTCTTCCTTAATATCACCATTAAGAAAGGTTGTCCTTACATCCATCTGATGTAGTTTCCAAATCATGGATGATAGTACGGATAGAAATGTATCGGGCTACTGGAGAAAATGTCTCACCATAGTCAACTCCCTCTTCTTGTGAGAATCCTCTGGATGCAAATCTCGCTTTGTATTTCTCGACACTTCTATCAGTTGCATGCTTGATCTTATAGATCCACTTGAAAGTCACCATGGACTAGTCTCGAAACAATATCCCATACATCATTCTTCAAGATAGACCGGTATTCTTATGTCATGGCATATTTCCATACATGTTCACATGTCACTTCTCCATGACAAGAACGCTCAGAATCAATGATGTGGCTCATGGATGAAAGGTAGCTCGAAAATCTCTTTGGTCTCTTGCTCTCTTGAGGTGTGACTTAAGGGGGATGTATGTCTCTCTGCCTCTTGCAAAGTTTGTCAAGCCGAGGAAGGCCTTTTATGCCCTATTTCAATATCTCTGGGCATATCAAATGGAGCAACTAGACCAGCTGGAACAACTAGATCAACTTGAATAATGTATGTCTCCCTCTGAACTGTTGAAGGGGGAGAAGGTATTGTCTCACTGTCAATCTCCATATGAGATTCTATGGATCTTTGAAAGGTTATCTCTTCTTCAAAGAAAACATCTCTACTTATATCAATCTATCTCTGACTAGGTATGTAGATCTTATATGTCTTCAAAGATTCATTGTATCCCATAAATGTATCCTTTCTCCCTGAAGGGTCTAGCTTGGACCTCTTCTCTTTGGGTACATGAAAATACACTAGGCACCCAAATATCCTAAAGTGCTCAATCTCAGGCTTCACTCCAGTGAAGGATTCTTCGAGAGTTATGTTCTTAAAAATATGGTGAGGACTCTTGTTCTAAACATATATTGTTTTCATGCATGCTACTTCCCACAGAATCATAGGAAGACTCTGATCATGCATCATTGCATTGGTTGCCTCAATGATGGTTCTATTCTTCCTCATTTTCAAATATTTTTGACTCCCTATGATTCAAGTGACTCCCTCTAAAGTATGAAGTATAACCATCTTCCTTTGTTGTTAACCTGCCTGGAACAAGAAAACAAATGAAAGGAAACAAAACAAGAATATCTCCTAAAGGAGAATAATGAGTACATCTCTAGAATAAAAAAACTTTAAGGATTGTTGTCACAACTACAACACCTACTTGTAATGTAGAAAACTTTATAAATGTAGGTTAGAGGCATGGTAATTAAAAAAATCAAACCAGGAGTCTTTTCTTCCAGTGTGTTGTTCCTCTGAATGCACTAAGATCCCTCTGGATCCATGACCTCAACAAGGTTCCTTCCTCCTGCAAGTACCCTCATGAAAATGATACAAATAATATATACAAGTGCATACTTGAGGGTGCTGATATGATTTTTCCAATGGCACCTGGTTGATCTCTGTCCTCTTACATCTTCATGAAGAAGGTAGCCATGGTGTCACCATATTTTCAGATTCTTCACAAACCCTTGTCAATTGGGATAGAAAACATAACAGCTAGGTTAGGCTAGCAACCTTAGTTTTTTTGGGGCTTATGATTTCCAACAATAAACCTTAAGACAGTCACAGTAATACTTGTGAGCTGAAAAGATCCTTCAATGAGCTGTAGAAACCCTAAAACCAAAAATTTGCAGAAAATTGTGAAACCCTAGGGCCAAAAATCCAAAATGCTCAGAAAAGAAATATGATACTTGTTGGAGGTATACTGAAGGAGGACATACACTCCTGTACAAATTTTAGCCCCAGCATCCAAGTTTAAGGTGATGAAACACCTCAAAAAAGGAGGGTCGTACAAAATTACAGCAAACCCTAGAGGGATGTACGGAACTGCAGAAGAAGAGGATGACTATATTTGAATGCTTGTGCATTTGGTTCTTCAATACCTATGCTCTTAAACCATTTTGATTTTTCACTAATCTAGGCTCAAGCATGAATTTCATTCCAATTTAATCATTTTACTTGAACCATAGACAATTGTAGTTACACCATAAACAATTTGTTGCAGTAACCAAGATCACAAGAAGAAACATCGTGCACAAGTACACAAGAAGTATCATGGGAAACCCTTCTCAACAAGGGAAGAAAACCCAGCCAATCCTTTTCTATAGTCTTCAAGAGAAAGACCTCCCACACCATAAACCTAGCACACAAAAGGGTTCTCACAAAACCTAGAAGGCTAGTGCCCAACAGAGGTGCACACTTCAACCCAAGAATAAGTACTTGCTGAAATTTCCAAACTCACACTTGTGTTATGTATTCTCAATGGGAAAATTACCTTTATTTATATTAGAATGGACATATCGAAAGTAGTGTCTATTGGCACAATAGGGCCGACCTCAATAACTCAAAATATCATTAATAATTACCATATTAATTATCTTTCACTTTATGGTGGGGCCAACCTATACCCTTTACATCACAAATAGGGTTACAGGTAAGTCTGACTCTTGGAAAATATAGCAAGGGATCTCATACACCCACTAGTGCTCAACCACTAGGGGCACGTCCACATGTGCTCAGTCACAGGGACTTCCAAGCCAACATATCTCTATCTCACTACGTCTCACAGAAGAATCATCTGGACACACACTCACTAGTGATCAGCCACTAGGATCACGTCCACATGTGCTCATCCATAGTGACATCCTACTCAACAGATCTCTATCTCACCGTGTCTCACGGGAGAATCATATGGAGTACCACATTGTTTCATCTCTGTCTCAGAGAGAACGACACACCCAACACATGGGATTATTCACCCCACATAGGGGCACACAGTGTTCCATCTCCATCTCAGAGAGGAACCACACACCCATCTCATGGGCACACCTAACTCATGGGCTTCCTCACCCCACATAGGGGCACACATCGTTCCATCTCTGTCTTAGAGAGGAACCACACACCCATCTCATGGGCTTC
This sequence comes from Picea sitchensis, assembly GCA_010110895.2. NCBI lineage: Eukaryota > Viridiplantae > Streptophyta > Pinopsida > Pinales > Pinaceae > Picea > Picea sitchensis. Next base: position 24,326 of record SNQJ01S0014644.1, read on the forward strand.
CTCTCAATCCAACTTCCTCAGTCTGTGTCCTGGAGGATGTCTCATGCAATTGTAATCATCAATATCACCGGGGGTCAGATCAATTGGATGCTTGACTTGGCAGTGCATCGGTACCCCGGTGGGTGAGGAGAATATGTCTTTGTATTCTTCCACGATCCTGTCCACTTGATTATGTTGCAAAGAGAGGCTTTGTGTAGAGTCCACGGATGTGGCAACGACCTTATGCTTACTGTGAGCATGGATCACAAAGAAGATGAACTTCTCGGTCTTTGAAATGACTTTACTGCATTGCTCGGCAGAGATTAAAGAAATAGCAGTAGGCGGCGCTACCTCTGGTATATGGTACAATTTTCTACCCAAAGTAATAATAACATTGCGGGGTCTAGACTCATACACAACATGACTCTTCCACAAATATGGTTGTCCTAAAAGAACATCAAAAAATTCAAGGGGAACAATATCACACAATACCTCATCTTTGAAAGGCTTGATGTCGTAGGGTAGATGACACTGTTGGCTGACACAAAGATCTCTTTCTTGGCGAAACCAACCGATGGTGTAGGGATCCGAATGCGGTGTCATTTGGAATGTCCAACCGCTTGACGACCTCTTCTGAAATTAGGTTCTTCTTACTACCGCTATTGACAATGAAATGAAGCGGATCCCCCTTTACCCACATCTGTGAGTAAAAGAGGCGTTCCCCTTCCTCTGGTTCTTCTGGTTCTCTTTGTTGGATTTTGGTGGTAGCAACACTGGCACCGGTTTCATCATTGATAATATTCTTCCCTCCTTTGGGATTTGATTCAGAATCAGAATCGACCTCTCACTCAGAATCCTTCATCTCGGCCACGAGTGACTTCTTGGAGCGACATTCTTCAGTGTTGTGCCAAGGGATTTTATGGTACTCACACCATTTTCACGTGTCCTTCTTCATCTTCTCATTGCCCTTATTGTGTTGTGGCTTTGACTTGTTGTCCTGAGAGCGGCCATTTCAGCTCGGTCCCTTTCTATGTAGGTTGGGGCCACCTTTTCCCTGCTTCAGCTGTGAGGAGTTTGCAGATCCAAACTCTCGCCTCTTCTACTTAAATTTATGCTTTATCTTGACAGTGTATCTATAAGTCGTGCCGAATGAGGCGATGTCCAGAAACTCCATTTGTTTTTTAATGTATCTATGCAAATAGTCATGGTATTTGGGCACCAGATGATGCTCAGAGTCTTTGATACCCAATTTGGTGCGCAGGGTATGGAAAATATTGGTGAAATCTAGTATTGTCTGGTCCCTTTCTTGACGCAGGGTGGTCCATCTGGTATATTGGTCCCCGTAGCTTCCAACATGGTAGTATTGTTCTTTAATGGCGTCCTGGAAGGAATCCCATGTAGGGGCCACCAAAAATATTGCAGATTCCTCTACGGACCTTTTCTCATAGTAAGTATCCCACCAATCTTTAACATGGGGGGTGGCCTTGAGGAGTGAAAATGTAATATTTTCCCTATCGGAAAAATTGTGGATTGAAAAATACCCTTCAAGCATATTCAACCATTTATCTATAGCATCTACATATATTAGTCCTTCAAATAATGGAATATCAAAATTTGCATGTACCTTGAAAGGGGTTACATGGTCGCTTGATGAAGATGCTTCTCCTGTGGGTAGTTGTTGAAAGATCTGCACAAAGTTGTCCATCATTTTGTTCCTTTCTCACGTGAGGGATTCCTCGAGCAAAATTTTAATAGGATCTCCTGCTCCATCATATTTATTTTTATCCCCCATGGGTTTTTTGTGGGCTCAACAAGGTCAATCTTGTAACAACTCGATTGGTTTGAGTCCCAACTTCTTGTACCTAGATCTTGTCGGGGGCATGCATGAAGAAAAATAAATGAAGAGCAGACTGCTCTGATACCACTGATCCGGATTTAGGAGCGGAACAAACTGATTATAGACTAAATACAATAAACACAGAGATATGAAGAATAACACATATGTCCAGTGAACAATATCTTCTATTAAATAAATGAAATAGACTGAAACTATAAAACTGCAGAACTGAAACACTTGCTCGAATGGTGGTAGTTATCTCTGAGAATAGATGTGGTTGTTACGCGCATCCGTCTAAGAAAAATCATTACAATGAGGTTCCAGAGACCTTTTTGATATTACTCATGAATGCCAAAACCATAGACATCCAAAAACCTAACCCTAGAAGGTGAAACGCCAAAAGTCATGTGGGCCCCTATGGGTAAGTTGGTACCTCAACTTCCCAGGGTCGTAACTTTTGCATACGACCTCCATTTTAGGTGCGTGATAGCCCATTGGAAAGGTATTTCAGAGAGCTACACATTTTTCCATCAAAATCTAACTATGTCTACATTTTGACTATGGAGAGCCAAAAAAAAAATGTTTAGGGCCCCAAAACATCCTTGGAAGTACAACAAGATGTGTTGACATGAAAACATACAAAATAAGCCAGTTAGATTAGACGAGAGGCCACCAATATCCACCTGGAGGATGTGTAGGGATTCAAACAGCCCCAGAAGTGTAGAACCCACGATTACAAATAAGTAGAAAAATGTTGAACAAAAAAACAAACAAGAGGAGCCAGTTGGAATAGGTGGTGGCCACCAATATCCACCTGGATCAACAATAGATATTCCTTGGATTTCCCAGCAGGGAGATTTCATGAGCAGTATCATTGGAGCCCTAGAAATAAATGGAACAGCCTGAGGGACTACATGGCAGAGAAAGGTGTTCATTTCTTTGGGTTGTGCAGGCTGAGGGGGAAAGAGATCTAGAAAAATTAGGATTTGTTATGTGGTTGGGAAACCTAAGAGCTAGTTAGCCAACTATTGTGTGTTTTAGATTTGGCCTAGGACCCGTCCTTGTGGATTCATAGCCCTAGATCGGGGGTGACCTGCTATTGATAGTAAATGAACAACAGTGTTTATGGTTGGGAGGAACGTCCTTGGTCTGTAGCTAATTGGTGAATGTTTACTTGCAAAGATAGTGCTCTATGTGTTTTATGTATAATGTATATTCCGATGTGTATTTAATTATCTCTAAGATGTATCTCAGTGTGCATGCTTGTTGGTTATTTTTTTTGCATGGCACACTATTTATTTCTTTTATGTTGTAGCATGGATCTTGATTAATGCATGTGAGTCTTTCATGCTTCATTTCGAATTAATTATTATCAGCATTCGAAATCGGTTCAGAAGTGAGTTTTGGAGGTAGCATGGAAAGCCTATGGGTGGTTGGGTATGTTACATATATAAATTAATTTTTTAATATATATTAATTTTTTTTAAATGATACAAAATTCAAACAAACAAAAGCCACACCCCACGTCATTCCAAGAGAGAAGAGAAGACATCAGATAAAAAAATAGCCACACCCCACGGCATTCCAAGAGATATGCATCAAGCAGAGACAAAGCCAAGATCGATAGAGACATAGAAGGAGAAGGAGCTATGCCAAGAGACAAAGTTGAGCGACAGAGATAGAGAAGGAGGTCGAACATGTTGCCGTCGAAATTGGTAATTTCTTTGGATTTCTTCCTTTTATAGTTTGGTAATACTCAGCCTACTTCAATAAGCTCGGATTCACCCAAAAATGTTAGGGCATCCTTAGAAAGGGCTCGGAAAGCTTCCTTTGGGGTTGATATAGGGCTATAGTACGCAGATTAGGGTGTGTCCTATCTTCCTTATACTTGTAACAGCTGCGTCTAGGGCTCGATGGCCTTATTGGGCCTACAACTAGGTCCCAATGGCCTCCTTCTTTATTGCGAGTATCCTGAGGTAGCAATAGAACATGATACCGGAGATCCTTTTGCTTGTGACTTATCACTATTTCTCATATATTTAAATTTATATTTTTTTAATATTTCCCCATCCCAGAAATTTGGTGGACCATTGTATAATCTTGAAGCATTGATTCACCCAGAACTATTGTGGCATCCTTAGAAAGGGATCGGAAAAATTCCTTTGGTGTTGATATCCAATGGGGCTTCAACATAGTGATGGACATGAAATAACAAATTCTACATGGTTTCCTTGCAAGCAAAGACGACCTTAATGTATGTCATAGTTAGAAATTGTGGTATTTGTTGATGACACTGACCCTATGAGTGGTCATTCTTGGCAAAAAAAAAAATTAATTTTCATAAATTATTTTCAAGGTCCATGGTTCATCTTAGGCATGAAGAAAGGTATGGTATTGGTTAGTAGTCCAATACCTATAATGGTTTTCAGACAACATTGAATTTCATTGCCCCAAACCCAATATTCAAAAACCTTAACTTTGATGAAGCCACCCATGTAAAAATTATGGAGGGAAATTTTTGTTATGACATGGATCATGTTTTATTAAATTAAGTTATATTTGGCATTTTTCATCAGCCCTTGGTTTTTGTGATTACGAATTGACCTTTGGTTAATGTAAAAGTGTGAATTTCTTTTGGAGGAAAAACTTATTTTACTGGAAATTTTTCAAGTATAATTTCAAGAGGTTCATTCTAAACTTATTTTAATAGAAATTTTCCAAGTTATTATAGTTTAAAGAGTTTCATTATGTGTTAATGCCACAACTTTTAACTGGGACCTTTGATTTCAATATGGTTAGGTGTGTTGCAAATCTAACTAAGAGAGCTTTCCAATGACTAGCTACAAGATGGGGTTTGTTTTACTTTTGAGCTTCAATTTTAACTAGGGAATTTTTCCTTGAGGTGGGTAAATGTAATTTCCCAATTTATTTTTTCTTTAGATTCATCATGGTGGCCATTAATTTGAGTTTTCTTCTCACCAGATATAATTATATCAGTTGGTGAAGAAAAATGAAGGATGTGCTCCATAATTGTGGTCTTTTAAGGATCACTAATATTGAAGAAATGTGCTTTGACAATGACAAGAAGGAGAGATGGCTCAACAAATATAACGAAGTATGTGGTGTAATTGGCATACACATCTCGTATGATATTCGGTTTCACATTCTAAAAATCAAAACTCTTATTGATGCATGTACGATATTCAAGATTTTGTTTTCTAAACCCAATGTCTCTTGCATTTTGCAACACGAAACTGAGCTCATGAATCTAAAGCCACAAGATTTTTATACGATTGAAGAGTTCCTTGCTAGAGTCAAGGAACTTAGGATGTTGGTAGAATATTGTGGTAAGGATTAAAAAAATAATGATGTTTATAGTATGAAGTTGACATCTTCCTGATCCTTTTGAGGTATTTTGATAAACTCGACACACTACCTTAAATATGCTCAAAAGTCAATATGCAAGTGTCTTTTGATGATTTTTGTAATTCCTTGATTATGGAACACAAAAAATTGGTTTATCTCGGTAAGATTGGTTCCAAATTGTCTTCTCATTATGCCAAAGGGAAGCAGAAGAATAAGTAGAAGCCTAGTTCTCCTCGATGCTCTCAACATATGAAAATGTGCCCTTCCCCATTCTACATCACAATAGTGGAAGAAATATGGAAATATGTAGTTGAAGTCAAAAGGCATTGCAAAAATCATCAATAGACACATTTTCGTAATGCCTTGATTATGGAATAAAAAAAAAATGGTTGATCTTTGTAAGATTAGTTCCAAATTGACTGCTCATTATTCCAAAGGGAAGTAGAAGTAGAAGCCTAGTTCTCCCTAATTCTCTTAGAGTCCCAAAAGGGGCTCTCCCCCTCCTACATCACAATAGTGGAAGAAAAAAAGAAAGACACAATCAAATTCAAAAGGTTGTGGCTATTTTGGCCAACTCAATCATACAAAAGAAAGATGCTACAAATTGTTAAAATCCCTCATGAAGTAGACATGGTCGTATTTTTATGTTTGACTAGAAAATTGGTAATCCCCAACATGATGGTAAGGCCTTTCATGTTGTTGTGACTACACATCATGCTCATACTTCTTCTAGCTCTAAATGGATTGTTGATTCTAGATAATACCCATCACATGGCCAAGGATGAATCATTGTTCACAAAAATTGATACCTCTAAAATCATTAATGATAAGGTGTACAGTGGAGATGACATTGCATTCCAAATTTGTGGGACTAGTAACATCAATCTCAGAAATTGTGTTGTCAACAATGTTTACCATGTTCCTAATTTGATTTCAAATATGCTTGTTGGTTATTAGATGACACGCACTAGTAAGAAGATGGAATTTTGGTCTAATAGGTTTGTGGTATGTTACCACTTAATCTCTCACCTTGGGTGAAAACCTTCACCAAGCAAGATGTCAAATGGAACTTGAAAGAGTTACCACTATCACCCTAGAACGTTCTTCCCTCACTTTAGGATGATTCATTGTCACCATGAGCAAGGCTTCCCTATGTCTATTTAACCCACTAGTTTATGACAAGTAGATGTTGGGTTATGGAGTAGTTAACGAGATGCTCTTGGGTTTTTCTTTACTTGAGAGATGAAAATTTACATATTCGACCTATTAAATATGCTTTCATATGAGGTGAATAGTACAACCTTTAGTCTTTATGGATTGTAAATTGCCAAGGATAAGAGGCATAATTCCTAGGTTTGATTGATTGTTTGGTAAATCAATTAATACACATTTATAAGTTTTCTTTTATAAATTATTTCTACAATCAACAAACATATATTTTTATACATCTTTTCATATCTAAGTTTAGCTTTGACAAATGGTGAATTTATAGCTGTAATAAACCATGAGTTTCCATATTTAAAAAGTGATATACAAGTGGATAAAAGACAATTATATTCATATATAATTTTCAGCACAAAAGGGGAGATCAGAGAATGTATAAGTACAAATGACAATTTTACTATGCATGAGATCAAATGTAGAGAGAGATACATTAATGTAAGATATCCAATGGCAATTACAAATGAAAATGTGTTGTATTACCCAATTTAGCATCCCATAATCAGCATCAAGACATCTTCTTCAACACAAGAGATAGCATAGATGTATAGAAGAAAACCTCATTCAAGAGTGCACCTCAATCAACCATCCAAAAAGCACCAAGAGAGATAGAACAACAATGCCAATATTTCACTACTCATTCCTTCAACAACCATTGCAGATGGAGGAGCCTTGCTTTTGTAATGTTCTTGGCTCAAACCTCCAACAATAAAATAATAATATCTAAGAAAAAACCCTAGATCTAATCTAGGAATGCATAAACAATTAATATCTTTCGACTAATTTGAGTAGACATCGTCAATAGTGCATAAAATAACAATGGAATTTCCACATGTACATATGTCAATGCATATGAGCCTACACAAGTGGTGCCCCCTCTCAAGCATGGTGAGAAAGTGGACCAAAACTCAAACGCCCTCCTCAAATCAAGCAAATGGAATATGTCAACAAGTCAAACAAACAATATAATAATCCTTCCCATGGAGCACTCCACTAGAATCCTCCAAAAATATTAATAAAATAACCCAAGGAGTGCATCCTCCTAGGTTGTGACCACATGTGTGAGAGAAATCAAGTTCATCTAACTTCCTCCATAATGATATGTGGGATATTCAAAGTGATGCAAGGTGATCCAAAAATAAAACAATGTAATAGTCCTGATGCCAAGTCAAACAAGACTCAATAGAATCCCAAAAGGAGGGGACAATCCATCTAATCAATAAAATATCTATAAAATGATGTGGCCCCTCGACATATGATCCAACCATGTGAGCGCCCCAATAAAATCCTTAAGGAAGCCCCTGAACTTATGATCCAATGTATCATTTTGTGGAGGAACAAGTTGGAGTGTTTTCTAATTCAAAACTTTAAATGGTTGTCCTTGGATGTAGGAAATTCTCTTCTTGGGTGACTTCTTGGGTGACTGCATTAAGTTTAGATAGAGGATTGAACACCTAATGTTTTATCCACTTCTAATGGTTAGGAGATTTGTTGAAGGTCAAAACAATTATGGGGTAGGTAAATTCCCTCATGATAGGCCTGCAAAATCATACCCTCTTCACTATGATTTAATGAGCTATCAAATCCAGTGGGATACTTACATTTAGGTCAAATTGCATGATTGATTTAATTGTCAATTTCCATAGCTACAACTTTCCACATAATGATTTGAATATTATATTTGACATTAGCATCAACCCAAAATATTTGTGTTGCTCATAGTTGGTTGTTCTCTTTAGAAATAGGATTACCATCCATTTTTCTAGCTATTGAACTTGATATTCTTGTGATCTTTTTAATCTCATTGGCCAAACAACTCATGTAAGTTCTCTACATTTAATAACACTCTTTAACTATAACTCCATGTTATTTATATCACCCCTAGGGATTTTTTAATTATATGAAGTGTTATTTTCAACATTCTTTCTGACACTACAAAGGCTCTTTCTCCTTGTTTCAATCCCCATGTATCCAAAGTGATACTTTTCATCCAATCTCCACTATTGAAAAGCTACTAGGATGCAAAAAAAAATAATATCCTATACAACTATCCCCACTACCTAATTTTGACCTCATATATAGGTAATCAATAGGCATTTGCAATATGTGTGATGCATGTGAGAAATTGAAATTGAGGTGGACATTTACGTGGGGACTCTAGTGACAACCCATAACCCTACTATTCTTGTTGATTTTCTTCATCGCCTCACTGATCATATCCAACTTGATTAGAAGAGAAATATAAATTAGGAAAATATATAAAATTTGATTAATAAGAATCCAATGTTATATAGATTAGATTGCATTTGTTGTTGAAGTTTACTTTTCTTATTTATTACAATAAGACGTTCCTTGTTCCCATATTGGATGGACTCTTAATTATGGGTAAATAAGCTATGAAATAATCTTGTACCAAGCTATGAAATAATCTTGTATAAAGTTGTATTATTATGTTCTTGTGGTTTCCTCAAGATGTTTCTTCACAACCCTTATGGCACTCGCTAATTGTTTCTCTCATTTGGACTGTTATAGGACGTACAACCAAACAAGTATTTGGAATATCTATCTTCGTCAAGTGAGGGAAGTTCAACTAGAATAGATGAAAGTGAGACATCTGGTAGGTCTAACAAGTGGAGATCAACTAGAGGTGAGAAGATCAGAAGAAAATTCCATAGACACATGGAATTATTTCTTGCTAAAGGGGGGTCATTTTCTTATGATGATGAGAGCATAGATGACATTGAGGTTCCCTTTAGGTACAACCATCTAGTGAAACGATGGGTAGTGAAGGATCTTCCTCAAATAAACACTGATTTTTGTGTCAATGAAAGGATATACCACATTGCTCAATCGTCATTACATGGTTTGGGGATATTTCCATGGATGGCATAAAGGTCTGTTACAACAGAATAATTGAATTGATGGAGTATGTGGGACCCTGTTACATCTACAAATATTGGATACGGCTATTCCAATATACAAAAGTATGCGAAGATATGTCGTGGCTGCAAATTATATAAAACTAAAAGACAATGATAAAAATAAAGGAGAATATGTGTATATTTACGGAAGGCCAAAAGTAGTAGGGAATATTGTGGGGTTTATAAATAGTACATGACCCACAACCATAAATAAGAAACCCAATTGTGTATTTGAGGGGAGTGAAGGAAACTGTGTATTCATATGTACAATAAAATCAATAGTTGCAAGGGAATAGTTGTTGATTGATTACAATTTGAATCGAGTAGATACAAACATTGTTATTATGAGGGAAGTATGTATACTATTTTACCCAACCTGTAAGCAATGACTCTGATATTTTAATATTATCATTTACTAAGAGAGACAAGAAACATCTAATAAACACAAGAAACATACATTGTCTTCAATACGATCCTCTAAACTAGAACTAAAAACTCATGTGACAATACATTTAATGATAATATCGATCCTTGCTTTGATACCACATTAGGATCACTCCTCAAAGTTGTACATATTTTGATGTTATGTTTTTTACAAGTAAATCATCCACTAAACTGATGTTATGTAACTTTATTTTGCATACATTTGATTTTCTTCATTTTTTTCTAATTCTTATATCGACATAGCTTTTTTGGAAACACCATTGTCCCAGGGTGATAGGGGGAAGGAAACAACCTTAGATAATTCCATAGATTATACAGAGGAAGAGCTTACTGATGAACAATTTTTTTCCTCCCTTAACCCAATCCAAACAATAAAGAAGCTTCTAAGAAAATCAAACATTGAATTTGATTCTTTGATTGAGATTCAGCCATGGACATAGGAGATAAAGGAAAGAATTAAAGCCTTGATGAAAAAAATTAAAATCTATGGGGTAAATAAGATCTTTATTTTTCCCATTTATTTATTTTGGATTTTGATTTCTATACTCTTACAAGTCCTTTTCTAAAAAACTCTTTATTTTACAGGAGTTTTTGAAGGATTTTTATCCCCAGGATCATGCTACGGAGGTCGGTGTTGGTACCATCATTGTTGCTACACCATCACATCATCATACTGGCACTCCAGTCACTCAGACCGCTACACCCTCCAGGGTCGATTTCGGTACTACACCCAGCCCTGACGAGCACATTCCAGAATGTGCACGGGATGATGTTGATGTAGAGAAAGACTTTGCACATTTTGAAGCATGCTTTCCTAGATCTTCCCGTGTCACTAGCATGGGAACACTAAAGGTTACCTTTTTGGTAAACAGTGAGATCATCCCTATAAAAATAGAAAATATTCCAAGTATGTAAGATGTGTTTTAATTATTATGTACAATCTAATTGAAATTTATGTATAATGGGAAATTATTTTAAACTAATGATAATATGGTTTTGCATTAAATGACACATTTTATAAATGCATGAATGACCTGACATTGGATATCTTTGGTCCCACCATATGCACAAGGTGGAATTCAAAAAGTTCCAAGTTAAAATATGATCTCATTAACAAGTTAGTTGGCATGTTTGGTGAGGGCTCCTTCAGTAAATCTGGAGTCTCCTCAAAAGCAGGTGCATATTTGAAATATCTGTGGGATATTTGAAATATTTGAAATAACAAGTGATTCTTGAGAGGGAGTGGAAGGCCCTACAGGAAGATGCAAAGGAGAAGATTCTCTGAAAAGAAGGAAAGACACCACCCGACGCAAGAATATATGTGACACTTCTAATAATGTAATTATGATGATTTTCTATATGTTTGTTTATCCACAAAACCACATATGTTTCTTTATGATTTTTTTTTTCTAGTGTCTATGCATGAATCTTAATGTGTTGCTTTCAACTATTTTATATGTCGCTTTCAACTATTTTCTAGTATATAGATTGGGTACTTGGGAATTGAGAGTGATGTGAGGGGAGGGAGTGGCCATAAGAGCTTCCACCTTCATGTGGTTGGCAATGTTCAGTAGAGAATAAATTAGGATTTGGATAGTCTTCTAGCAAACTTCCCTCGATCCAACAAAGAAAAAACAAAGTCAATGTTGACTTCATTGTTGTTCCATCAAATCGAGGGAGGTTTGCTCCAAGATTAAACTACTCCAATAAATTATTCTCGAAACCAAGAGGATCTCATTCAAGTATTCATGTAGTCAAGTCATTTTAATTATTATTTAGTCATAAAAATGGTTGTTAATTTATTTTATTATTTTGCTATTTCTTTAAGTCTTGGTTTAATTATTATAATAACTACTACAGGAGATCTATTTGAGCAGCATTAAACAAATTTCATACAAGGACAACCATCAAATATCCAAGTATTTGAGTTGTTATTTCATTTCTAATTGAAATTGATTTGTATGATTGACTTGATGATTTATATTTTGATTTTGGTTCTTCCCACTCACGTGTGATTGACATGATGATTTATATTGTGATTTATATTGTTTTTGTGTTACTTGATTTTAACAGTGGTTAGTTTCTATAAGGCCTTAGGAAGGTGTGGGAGTACCTCCTCAAAACATGTGGACAAATCTTCTCCTACCTCCATTGCAACTTCATGAACTTTTTCTTAAAACTTTTAGGCATTCATTCTTGTTTCTTTAACTTAACTAGTGCAATATTTCTCTAGTCCCTTTGGTTAGATAAAAATGTGGTGGTTTCCATTCCTTGTGTTCTCCATTGACTCTAATTTTTTGTAGAATAATCATGAAAAAGTGATTAAAAATATTAGCATCTTCCAATATGAGGTACATGCAGATGCCACCCCATGACATGTGTCATCTCCTCTATACATTATTCTTATTATTAATCCATTACACAAATTTAAATAAATATCATCTACCTAGGTTTTCAGGGAATGGGTAACTTCTATTAACGAAGACGTAGTTGCATTCTTTGATCCATGCAATAAAATCGGTGCTCATGATAATGACTCATGTATGAGACTATTTGTAAATGGAATGTAAATGGATTCATTGCTTGTTGTTTTTTAAATGGAATGTTTTGATATTGACTATGATGCAATTGTTGACCCTTGGTACTAGGACATCATCTTGTACTTGTGAAACCAACAATTCCATTCCCATTTGTAGGCCAATGAAAAAAGGAGACTAAGGTTAGAAAGTACTAAGTATGCTATGTAGAACAATTGGTTGGTCCATAGACATGTTGATGGTATGTTGCTTTGATGTGTTGGTAAGTCCCAAGCCAAATCTATACTATGGAAATTTCAGGATGGTGCTCATTTGCAATTCCATACTAGTGGGCATTTCCCTGCTAAATCTAGTGTGCATAAAATTATGTGTTATAGTTTCTATTAGGCCAGCCTGTTTCACAATTATTTCATGTTTGTGAGATCATGTGATTGTTGTCAATGAGTAAGTGGCAAGCAAAAGGTTTTAGGTGTGCCCCTAAACCTAGTGAGAAATCATTTTCCCTTTACCAAATGGGGGATAGAATTCATAGGCCCCATTTCCCCACATTTTTCTACTGATCACATTTTATCCTTACTAGAATTGATTATTTCACGAAGTGGCCCAAAGTTGTCTCATTAATGAATGCTAAGGCAAAACATGTTGTATCCTTTCTACAAGAACACATATTTTCCTTCTTTGGTCCACCTCTCAAAATTGTTAGTGATAATGGTGGTGCCTTTGTGTCTAGAGAGGTTTTGAGCCTTTTCCATAAGAAATTGGGCAAAAACCTCAATTTCCATAAGAAGTTCCTAAATACATTGTTTTGAAAAAAACAAGATGGTGTTGATAAAAAGGAATATTCATATGGAATTGGATAGTACACTACAATAAATGGATGTTTGTATGTGAATAGATGGGATAGTATGATTGAAATGTATGATTGATTTTGAATGATGACATAAATTAAGATTAATGGAAAAAATCTTGCATATACTTTAATATTTCCTTGAACAAGGCATTTGTTCTTTACCTTTGAAATGGTGAAAAATGAAAATTTTAGTATCCTAGTAGTTGATTTCTCCTCTTTGACTTGTACAATGTATTACTTTGAATGTATTGTTTTGTGCATACTAACCACTCAACCCTTTGATACTTGATAAATAAATATATTTTTATTTCTTTTTTGTTTTTATTTTGATTTGGAATCATGATCATCCTTTGCATTGAGTTTTCCATGTATCTATATTGTTGAGATTACCATTGTTTTCCTTATTTACATGTAGGCTTGGGATGCATTTCTCCAACTAATACTTCTTGTGCATTTGTTCACTTTATCTTGTCGTTGTATAGGAACCTTAGAAAACCTCAGGAATGAATTATTTGCTTGTCCTTTATATCCCTCAAAATTGATTTTCTTGATTCCCTTTGAATTTATAAACCTCATCTCCATTTGATTTGAAATCGAGGGCTTGAGAGGAATCCTATTAAACTATTGCCATCATTCTATATTTCCTTGTCTACTTTGTAAGCCTAAAATGTATTGAGAGGTATGCACTTGGAAAACTTGGTTTGAGAATGATCACTTAATGCACATTCTACTTTCTAGAATGAGGCTTGTCTTGTATGTGAAATCCTTTTGATATATGCCTTGGAGATATGTAGAGCAACTTAAACTTGAAATACTCTATTTTATCTTTCTTTTATGTTTATAATTTCTTCTCTTTTGACACAGTGATGATCTCTTTGACCTTTAAATGAGAAGAACCATTCATAGTAGACTGCTTGCTATAAGCATTTAGTAAACTTAAAACTTTCACTTGGCTTGGTTGCTATTCTAAGGTTGCTTCCTTGATATTTTTTTAAACTAGAACCTAGTGATAAAGAGTATGAGTCATCACTTGAATCTCAAACAGTTCATGGACCTTGATTCTTGGAATTTCATTGAACTCCGTGTGCAACCTCATTATGGGATATTCATGTGTCATTTTTCTTTGTAGCTTGAATTCTATATTCTCTATCCTTAGTATTCCATAATATATTTTCTTAGAATTCTATACATTGTTTTCTTTGACATATGATCAGAATGGATGTTGGAGAGTATGTTCTTGTTGAGTTGCTTCCCACTCCATTGTTGCAATATGTGATATGAAACCCTTGATTGGACAACATCCTTTGACATAGTGAAATGAATCTAGAAAATATATGCATGATCTAGAGAGATTTATGCATGTTTAAAATGTTACAATGGCATGGTCTTGTATTGAATCATAGATAAGTTATGCGATACCTTCTCTTGCCATGGCTCTAGTTATTAATGGAAGCAAAGAATTACTAACTACTACATTACATGTTGTATACTAATAATATAAATTTCATAAGTATAAATTCCATTTTTCATACCTTGTTTGAATATCTACATTTGAGGAGGTTGCATGCTTAAGTATTTTAATTTTGTCAGCTCTGAAGTCTTTCATGGTAATGAGTGATCATGATAGGTCATTATTATGGGATATTCTTGTGTCATTTTTCTTTGTAGCTTGAATTATATATTCTCTATCCTTAGCATTCCATAATATATTTTCTTAGAATTCTATACATTGGTTTCTTTGACATATGATTATAATGGATGTTGGAGAGTATGTTCTTGTTGAGTTGTTTCCCACTCCATTGTTTCAATATGTGAAATGAAACCCTTGATTGGACAACAACCTTTGACATAGTGAAATGAATCTAGAAAATATATGCATGATCTAGAGAGATTTATGCATGTTTAAAATGCTACAATGGCATGACCTTGTATTGAATCCTAGATAAGTTATGTAATACCTTCTCTTACCATAGCTCTAGTTATTAATGGAAGCAAAGAATTACTAACTACCACCTTACATGTTGTGTACTAATAATATAAATTTCATAAGTATAAATTCCATTTTTCATACCTTGTTTGAATATCTATATTTGAGGAGGTTGCATGCTTAAGTATTTTAATTTTGTCATCTCTGAAGTCTTTCATGGTAGTGAGTGATCATGATAGGTCACAAACTTTAAATAAATTGTTGTCTTCCTCTTCCTCTGCATACCTTGGAATAATCTTAGATGATCAATGCATGTTGATGAGGAGCTATGTAAAGCATAGATCCCTGATCATTGGTGGAAATACCTTGAAATTTGATTATGTTTCCCTGGCACTCTATTTTATTGATTTATTGTAGGCCTAAGTAGAAGTTATATCACTGACCATTGTATCAATGAATTTATTTCCACGAAGAATTTATCAACAAAATTTGTTATCCATGAATAATACTACTAATCATACATTTCATCCTTGTCCTTGATGAGGGATGACAATGCATGCTTCTTTAGCCTCTTATCCTATTTGTAATGTAATCTTCCTTTGGCAGTGTAGCAACCCATTTTTATTGAGTGGCCAAGGTAGGTCGAAAAATTTGAATATATTTCAGAATGTATGCAATATTATGATTCTTTTATATTTCTTTCTTGAGATGTTTCAGTCTTTTTGTTATCCTCCGTACAAACATTTGAATAATCTTAGATCCTCGATGATCAACCTTTGTTGTTTGATGAAAGAGATGAGTTCTTCATCAATACATACTCTACTTTCTATTGATGTCTATATGGCTAAGCAATATATGAATGATATGGAATTTGATTACATTTTTAGAGAAGAACTTTGTATTCATGCTTGAGGTTGAATATGTTTCTGATGAGTATCATTGGAGTTGATATTGAAATGTAAAAAAATATTTTTGAAGATTTGCTTTATCCTTGTAGACTTTGGAATCTAAACCTCGAAAAAATGCATAGTCGTATGTATGAAACCTTTTGAGAAGAATTAAATATGCAGCTTGTATTCCTTTGAGTTTTCCCTTCCTTGATTATTTGAGATTTGATGATGCAAGTTGGAATGGAGTGTGTAGGTCCTTTTGAGATTTATTTTCCTATGCTTGAATTTGAACTTGTATACAACTATCATTAGAAATATGTTGTAAACTTTTTTTCTTCTTCTTTAGAGCACCATTGCCATTGTTGGTTTTCAATTTTTCTCTGCCTTAGGGTGCCCCAGGGGGATTTCAGCATGAGGGTATATTTTTCTACAGATCAAGATTCACTAGGAAAACTATTTTTCAAATCAAGATCTGTCCTATGATTCCTTGAGAGAGGTTTATATATATATATATTCCTTTTCTTTTTTTTTATCTTTTTTTCTTCTTGTTTTGAAATGGTCTTCATTAGAGGTAGGGGCTTCCTTTATTTACTTCCATTGAGGCAATCCTCTTCCCAATTTTATTGGATTCATAACTTGTGATATGGAACCAATTATTTTTATTTATTGAACTTCTTATCCTTTTATATATATATAAAAAAGATAAAAAAAAAAAAAAAAGGAATATATATATATAAGGATAAGAAGGATATATGGAACCAATTATTTTTATTTATTGAACTTCTTATCCTTTTGGTGCTTCACTCTTTTCACAAAAATTCATGCAACTATTTTAAATCATTTGTTCATAGTTAAATTGACCTTGTTGACCCTTGGTGATCTGCTAGAAAAAACTAGTAGTTGTCTTGCAATACATGGTGAGGTTGTGGAAGAAGAGAGATGTGATGAATTTATTCTTCCAGTAATCATCAAAATGATCACAAACAATGTATATGAAACAAATCTGAAAAAAGGTCATGAAGTAATTTTCATTTTAATATGTTGAGGAGCGGTAGCTAGCTTAGACTACCCAATGATGTTTCTATGATAACTTTTTTATACGATATCAGATGGAGTGATTCAAAGGCAAATTGAAAGTAGATTTATATGTGAATGTAAAATAGAAATAAGTTTTGAAATTGTATTGTTTTGGCATGTGAAATCTGTTGGCAAATGTTTACCAAGTAGCGTATGCTTGTCATTGATGGCAAGCTCAGGAGGAACAACGTTGAAGAAAATGCGCGCAGCAAAGGCAAAGCTCAAGAT